>JAVQJD010005104.1:0-20820 GCA_036023655.1 Nannoperca australis
CACACACACACACACACACACACACACACACACACACACACACCAACTTTCCCTCAACTTACTTCTGACCTGAATCTAATCCTGTCAGGCCTGCAGGCGGCAGCGAAGACAAGTCAAGCCGGGTCAGTTTTATTTACATAGCCTAATATCACAAGTCACATATTTTGTCCTTAGAGCCGCAGTTTGGATAAAGAAAAACTTTTAACGGGAAAGAAATTGAAGAAACGGATCAATAAATGTCACGTGTACATAATAAAATGACAGTATAGAAAATTATGACAAAAGTATAAATAGATTGTAACATATATGTAGTAATGTGGATCTATGAGGAGGTTAAACGACTTCAGGTGTCACCAAAACGTATTATTTGCCATTATGATGATTTTCTTTACTTTACAGATTCCTTTGTATTTAAGTTAAAGGTACTGTAATCAGTTGCTAACAAAGTACTATCTCTTTGAAAGACATTTAGTCTCCGTGTTTCCTTCCACCTGATGAATGCAAGTTGCTCTTTTAGCTCAGTGTTTGGTCTCTACCACCTCTTGAAAAGAATATCTGGCTGCTTCAGTGCAGGGCAGCGGGTTTAGAAGAGCTTATTCCCTGAAAACTGCTGCTTGATGTTTTATCCTGCGGTTACAAGAGCGTTAAGACTCAAACATACATTCAGTCTGCAGCCGGAGAACCATAAACAACAAGCTAACAGAGGCTAACAGAGGCTAACAGAGGCTAAAAAAGGAAAACCTCCATTGTCCAAAAACAACAACTGTGGATTCATCCGCTGCTTAAAATAGTCCTAAACAAGCGCACTTTTTCCTCCTGTGTGAGTAACGTTTGCTAAAAACTACCGTGAGCAGCTGTTACAGGAAATGAATGAGGCTCCATGTCTGGAAGCTGTTTTTAAAAAAAGATTTGCACGCTGAGAGACGCAGACAGAAAGTATTAAGACACTTATTACTGTTTTGCTCTTTTTGTGTCATTTGTTAGCGTCGAAAGACAAATGTAGAATAACACGAGTCTTACCGGAGTCCTATAACGCTATAATGTCCTTTAATGGGTGATTTTCCTCACATTTCTATCCTTGCGAGGACGTCTGGCCTGCAGGGACAAACGCTTTCAGCTCAGAGGTTAAATTCTTATTCTTCATGTGGTCAAAAAAAAAACAAAAGAGCAACTTAACGGCGTTTGTCCACTAACAAACGCCTTTTCATGGGTTTTTTCTTCTTCTTTTGTCCTCACACGTCCCCTCACAAACACACAGTCGCACAAACAACAAGACAACCAACCAGCTGGACAATTATGCATTCATGCACACACACACACACACACACACACACACACACACACACAGAGCTATAAATAGGACGCTACGTCTTTGTCTTCATGTACAGATACATAACATTTCTCCTTCTCGTCAGCTCCCTCTGTTTCTTCAGCTCTCTCCCTGGTTGTCACCTTACCTCACCCCTCCTCCTCCATCCCTCCTCCTCCCTCTTCTCTTTCTTGTCTTCCCCCTCCTCTCTCAGACAGAATACAAATAAACCTCCTCCTCATCCCTCCTTCCTCCCCTCTCTAGTTTTTTTTCTTCCTACAGAAGCTCATATTCCCCATAAATGTTCTCTGCTTGAGTTCTTTGTCCTCATCTCTCAGCATGACTCATAGACTTTAACCTCCTCCTCCTCCTCCTCCTCCTCCTCCTCCTCCTCCTCCCTCCATCCCTTCCCTCTCTTGGGCAAGTTTTATCTGGAAAGCATCCACAGGGTTTATACCTCCCTCTGTAAATGTTTCCGTACAGACAAAACTTCTTCCTCACCAAAGACCACCCACGTGTTCTCCATCTGTTCCCCCGAACACAACTTGAAATGACTCAACACCTTCACCCTGATCTCAGTAAACTTTATGTTTACTACTTAAATACGTTTCTCACCAGCTGTTATTAGATTTTTACCTTATGACCTTTAAAGGCCGATCACACTGTTCACACCAACATCACAGCAACACCCACAATCATGTGAATTCATTGGTATGTTGTGTATATATATATGTGTGTGTGTATGTGTGTATTTTATTCTGTATTGTTTAAATGTTTGCTGCTGTAGCGCTGCAGTTTCCCAATCGAGGGACTAATAAAGGTTCATCTCATCTCACTCGTTCTGTAACTACCACAGTGATAAACAGGCAATAGCTTGGTATTAACAATCTGTACGTCTGATTTTAGACTGAAGTGTAAGACAACAAAGATTATTTTAGTAAAAGTTTAGTAATATTTTGGAAACAATATTCTATATCCTTTAAAACTTACTGTCTAACCAGCGCCTCACGGCTGCTGCTGTAATCAGCAGGACTGCGAGCTGAAGGATCAGAAGAACATGACCTCCAACTCCTTGTTTCAGCAAACCTCCACCTGCAGCCTGACCTCTGACCTCTGTGTGTGTGTGTGTGTTATTACCGGTAAGTCGTTCTGGTTGTAGACACATCTCAGACTGTGCGGGTACAACTGTGACGACAGAGGCAGGATGACACATTTTGGCAGCGTGTACTGGTGTTTAGGAGAATTATACTGCCGGGTCTGATGGGGCAGCTATAATTAAAAGTGAAGATGAAGAGCTGCCACGGCAACAGGCCGCTTTTAATAAAGCCTGAGGGGATGATGCAGCTTTTTACTGATATTATTTAGTTTCTGCTTGATTCCTAACAAATAGCTTCTAAGTCTTAAGAGAAATACATGAATTTACCCTGCAGTGCGTAATGTGATGAAGCTGATCTCGTCTTCCGTCATTAAAAGGATCATCGAGGATTTTGATGCACGTCTTGAGCTGTGGAGATAAAAACACGTTTTAGTTTGGGGTTTGTTTGATTTGTTGTACTTTAAAATCATGTATCTTTAATTTTTGTGACTTTAAAAATAAGAATTCTCCTTAATGGCTAAAGAAAGTGTGACTTCACATGGACCTACAACCAATCAGAGCAAAGAAACCTGACGGAGGTTCGGCAAACACGACTTTTGGCGATTGCGGTTGTTGAAAAAGCCCTCGACGGCGATAAAGAATAATTCCAGTTTATTACTTTTGTCGTCATTTGCCATCATTTCTACCAGCACTAATCCCGGGGTCGCTCCCCCAGCTGTTGACGGGTCCTTGGTGAAGACATTGAACACTGAAGTTGCTTCTGATGGAGGCCAGAGATCTTTGCATGGCAGCTTCGTCGCCATCTGTGTGCCAACGAGTGAACGAGACAAATCTGTAAAATGCAATACAAGAAGAAGAAGTCCATGTTCCATTTGAACCCAAACCAGGTGGTTTTTGTGCCTAAAACCAACTAAACCTCAACGACAGCAACGTCAGATCAGAATACCGGTTTTATTTTGTCACCAAAACGCAGTATTTTCCATTATTTATGATTTTCTTTACTTCGTTTTCTTTGTATGTAAGTTAAAGGTACCGTAATCACTTGCTTTCATTAAAGAGTAACTGTATGGCAGCTACAAAACAAACATTTAGTCTCTGTGTTTCCTTCCACCTGATGAATGCAAGTTGCTCTTTTAGCTCAGTGTTTGGTCTCTACCACCTCTTGAGAAGAATATCTGGCTGCTTCAGTGCAGGGCAGCGGGTTTAGAAGAGCTTATTCCCTGAAAACTGCTGCTTGTTGTTTTACATTCAGTCTGCAGCCGGAGAATCATAAACAACAAGCTAACAGAGGCTAACAGAGGCTAACAGAGGCCTTAACGGCAGCAACGTCAGATCAGAACCGCTTGTATTTCTGCAACAGTTTTCAGAAACTGTGCAGTTCTGGAAGAAAATTACAATTATTATTAAAAATGTCTTGTAATTTGGAGGACTTGTTGTCTTTCTACATAAAGAATGGGAGTTTGTTTTGTTCAGAGTGAAGATGTGTGTTTAAAAACTGCAGTGTGGAGTTCAGAGAGAAGAGGTCAGGGCTGTACTTGTGCTCCTGCGACTGAGATGCAGATGGAGTTAATAGAGTCCGCCGGTTCTTCCTCAGCTGAATCACTGTGTTCATATTTAAATTGAGCCTGAGATGGAGGGAGGCAGCTGGGGAGGCAGAGATGTTTGGAACAGCTGCACAGTTAGAGAGAGAGAGGAAGTCCAGCTGCAGACTCCAACAGGCTGAAGTGTGGTACATATTACATGCATCAGATATCGCTCGTATCAACACACGCTCGCCTTTACTCAACTGGAATAAAACGTTCAAATCCTCCAGCGATGAAGATAAAGATTACACATTATGAGGTTGATGAGGGGGCAGCGTGACGTTGTGGTGGAGGAGCAGAGGAGCGTGCATGTGGTGCACCGACATATTTCAGATGTTCACAAAATGTTAATAAAGATATAAAATATGAAACAATCAAGAGGTTTTCTTCCTCCGTTTTGTGGATTGGGCGTCAGTTGAGGAGTTCAAGTGACTCGGGGGCTGGTCTGGATTGGTGCGTGAGCAGTAATGCAGGTTATGTACGCGGGACTCTTTTGGTGAAGAAGGAGCCGAGCTTTTGAAGTAGTGACCGAGAGAATGGGATTGTGGATGCAAGCGGCCAAAACACAGAGTTTCCTCTGCACTGTATCTGGGATCAGCCTTCGAATCCGTCGCATCCAAAGGAGCCAGTTGAGGTGGTCCAGGCATCGGATGCAAGATGCTTCCTGGACATCTTCCTTTGGAGGTTTTTCCAGGGTAGGAGACCCCTGGGGGGTAGACCCAGAACATGCTGGAGGGAATATATATATGTGTAGATATATATATACTGGGAACGCCTCGGGATCCCCCAAGGAAGAGTTGGAAAACGCTGCTGCAGAGACGGACGTCTGGACTAAAACTAAACTAATGCAGTCCTGAAACTGATCCTACAGTCATGCAGGTGGATGTTCAGTTGTTGCTTCATCTGCATGAACATTTATGAGGATGTAGTTTGAGGTTCTTTTGGAGCTGCACGTCACTATTGTGTCTTTGCAGCTTTAAAAATCTGCAAAATGCTGCAAGAAGTCATTCTGTAGAGAAACATTACTCAGCAGAGTCCTGGTGCATCTACCTCTGACAGCTTATCTTCTTCATATACATGTAGGTGTGTGTGTGTGGGTGTGTGTGTGTGCGTGCATTAGAGCCAGAAAGAGAGCGACGTCGACAAAGACTGAGGGAAACGGGAGTGTGTGACGAAGAGAGAGAGAGAGAGAGAGAGGAAGTGAAGCGGATGACACGCACATACACACCCTCTCTCTCTTTCTCACATACGGAGGAGAGGAGGACAGTGAAGAAGAGGAGACAGAGAGGAGGAGGAGAAGAAAAAGAAGTAGAAGAGGAAGCGGAGGAGAGAGAGAGAGAGAGAGAGAGAGAGAGAGAGAGAGAGAGAGAGAGAGAGATGCCCGCTGGACGGATGGATTTTATTTTCCCCGAGCTGCACGAGCCTCTGTAAGACAACATGGGCTGCATTGGATCCCGGACGATCAGTAAGAGCGCGCCGCTTTAATGTTCTGCCATGTGGAGGGAGGGAGGGATGGAGGGATGAGGTGGATAGAGAGGAGGAGGAGGGAGGGGGGGGGGGTTAAGAAGAAGAAGAGGAAGAAGAGATGATGATGAGATGAAGCTGGAGCCACGAGGCACCGGCAGAGATAAACCTTTCATAGGAATCCTGCAGCGCTTCAAATTGGATTGTCTGCTAACATAGGGTGTGTGTGTGTGTGTGGGGGGGGGGGGGGTTAAGTGTCTGTACAGTTTACTATAGGGATTACATCTCGGTGTGTGTGTGTGTGTTGGAGGGAAGAGGCGGGACCGACGGGCAGCAGCAATGTGAGCAGAATAAGATGCGTCTCCACATGATGACACCAGGCAGGAGGCAGAGAGAGTGTGTGTGTGTGTGAGAGAGAGAGAGAGAGAGTGTGTGTGTGTGTGAGAGAGAGAGAGAGAGAGTGTGTGTGAGAGAGAGAGAGTGTGTGTGTGAGAGAGAGAGACCTCCGCCTTGACATAAGACTAAGGTCATTGCATGTTGGGTGTCTGAGAAATTTGCCTTCTCCTCCCTCCTTTCTCCTCTCCTCTCCTCTCTCGTCTCTCTACTGTGCGTCACGCAGCGACGTAATAAATTGAAGACGCAGGCAGCGCACACCCGGTGTCTCTCTCTCTCTCTCTCTCTCACACACACACACACACACACACACACACACACAGAGGAACAGAAAGCTCGCGAGCGTGACTCGTGCAGGATGAGTCAGAACCTGGCCCGGTAAACTCAGGTGTGAGCCTCAACGCGCTGCACATGTAGGTCAATTCTGCAAAGTCAACGGTGCCGGCAGCCACACACACACACACACACACACACACACACACACACACACACACACACACACGAGTCTACACTGTACTTGTGAGGACCATTGTTGACATGATGCAATAACTTAAACCCATCGTTCATCATCATTTCCTGCAAAGGAGTCAGTGTTTCCTTGTGGAGGCTAGCTTCTTATTTTGGTTAATAATTATAATTACCTCACATACGAATAAGAAATTTCAGTTTGATTGATTTTCCTGCAGGGACAGCGCCCCCTACGTCTCGGGGGTCACCTACAGGTTGCAGAGGTCACTGGACTACTTGTTGCTGTGAGCTAGCCTAATGCTAGTTAGGTCAGTCCACATGTCAACAAACCTCAACCCCGAATTGGTAGCTTGTTGCCATCTGTGTTGATTGACAGGTAAATTATCGTCTAGTAATGTTAGCAAGCTAAGCTAACTTAATCTCCACTTTCCAAGTTAAAGTTAATATCAAACTTAACCTACAATGGATTTTCCCAATTATTGAATGTTAAAAAGGGACATTTGTCCTAAAATCTTGTATCAACAGTTGTAGGTTATACACAGCTCATCTCTTAGCAGTGCCGGCTCTCAAACGTCACCCGGAGGCCTGACGCTAATGCGCCGTCTCCACAAATATGTCCCAAAATGGTTCTTTGCTTTATCCTAAAAGTTGAAAGACGTATTTCCTCTGTATTCTCCTCCTCGTATCAACCTCAACCAGTCTTTTAGGACAGTGAGGACCAGAACAAAATGTCCTCACTGTCCTAATATGTCCTCACTCTCAAGGTCTAAAACTGGTCCTCACAAAGACAGAAACACACACACTCACACATGCACAGCTTTAAATGTTCACTACAGACACAAAGACCCACTTCAAACTGCTCTGCTGTCTGTGCAAGGAAAGCATGGTCACCCTCTCTCTCTGTGTGTGTGTGTGTGTGTGTACCATTGTTTCCCATTAAGTGAAGCATGCAGCCGGTGCGTCCTGCCTTCACATGCTCATGTATGCACACACACACCCACACACACACTGTCTTTTAAATGCTCCATCAAAGCCTCATCAGCTCCTTTATGAAAAACAAATGGAGGCTGCTGGCAACTGAAATAAATAAAAGGGAGGGAAAATGTGACCTTTGATTGTCATTGAGCTGAATGGACGGACGTTGGGGGGGTGGGGGGTGCGGTGGATCAGGGGAGGGGTGGAGGTGGTGGTTGGAGAGGAACGATAAGGAGCTTGTGGCGTGAAGAGATGTCCTGGTGTGTGTCGTTTTGTGGGGTTTCATAAGTGGGTGTGTTCCCTTTGTGTTTAGCTTTCTCCTCTCATCTTATCTCTGGCTGTCTCCCTCCCCCCTCTCTTCCTCTCTCCCCTCCACCTTTCTCTCTCTCCATTATTTGCGGTGTCAGAAGTGGATCAAAGCGTATTACGCTAGCTGTGTGCCGGGCACGTTATCTCACGCCGGTTGATTTTATAGCGAGGAGCGAGCTGATGGTCTGGACTCAACACGAGGGAGAGACCAAACATCTGACTGTTGCATTTAAATGAAACATGCACACGTTTGTTGTGCTGCTTCGACTTGACGACGTGATTGATGGTTTGCAGTTTAGTGTCGGACGTCTTTGTTGTTGTGCATGAAATCCATCTTTTCCACTTTGTTTGCTGCACAGTTAGCTATATCCTTTCTGTAGTGTCGCCTATGGAAGCAGAAACATCAGTCCCACCTCTGATTGTTAGATCCTCTCTTGGATGTGCTTCACCATTGCACTTAGAGATGAAGCCACTCTGATGGATGGACTTCCTGTGACCTTGGTCAGGGACACAGTGGCAGCATTGTTGAAGAACTGAAGGAGAACACATATCTTTTTCTAGCGAGGTGCTGGTTGGCAGGTACAGAGAGCATCAAAGACACTGATAGAAACATTGTTGTTGACTTTGTCTTAGAGAGAAACTGGAAAAACTACAACTCAAGAACTCACACACTTAAAAACACCCTCTCCTTTCTCTGAGGTCCACTTGTACAGATATATATAATATAACCATATCATTTGGTTAAGATTGGAGAGTAAAAGGACACTAACATTGCCTGTTGGTAGGAAATGAAATGCAAACTCGGGTCTCTGAGGTTGAATTCAAACACTTTAGAGGATGGGGTGGAGAGGACGGCCTCCATATATCTGACTTAAAGGTCACCTGTGAAGTATTTCTGACCTCCAGCTATGCAGGAGTGTTTCCACGAGTCTTTGGTGTCACACTCGTCTACTGATCTACAGGGGGCGCTAAAGAAATGCACCGCAAACATGAACCTGAACAATGCAGGTTTAAGAAAAAACAGGTGTTTTGTGAGGAAGTAAGTGTCGTCAGACCTCAACAATACCTTTAGAGAAACCTTTAACGAGTACGTGTCCAGAATCTGGACGGCTTTCTGCTTGTACACTTATTGTATTGGCACTTAAGGGTGGTTTCATCTTCATTTGAAGAACCATGTAAACACACTACAGGTCAAATGTCCTGTAGTCACACTGGTGCACAAAGCAGCATCAGATACTTGCAGCAAAGACCAATTAGGTTTGAACGATTTACCAACTCCTGTGTGAGAAAAGTAATAATCAGAACAGTAATGCAGAGAAGAAGGATCCTTCTTTCTAGTTCCTTCACAGCGACAATAACGCTTTCTATTCAGAAACGAAGCAGCGCGAAGAATTAGAGGATATCGGTCGTGTGTTGTTGAGTGCTTTAGCAAAATAAATACACAGTTTTATAGTCTAATAAAACCTCCTCTTATAGTAAAAAGCACCAGAGCGGCCTCTAAAATTCAGATTGAAGGATGGAAGAGACAAACTGCGATGCACTTTGTGATAGAGCTTGTTAAATCGGTCAGGGTGATAGGACACCCCCCCTCCCATCACTCTAACTTATTGCCTGCAGAATATTTCCTGCTGCATATCTTGCGAGGAGCATCTATTCTTACATTAGGCCTGAGTGAGAGCGGCTGCTGCTAAAAATAGATGCGGGGTAAAAGAGGGAGGTCAATGAGAAACGGAGGGAGGGAAAATGTTACAGTAAATATGGGTCAACAGATCTCTCTCTTTCTTCATCTTCTCTCATTCAAATCTCACCCTCGAATCAAAGATCTGGTGATCTGTGGATTAGAAAAGATTTAAATATGTCTTTTTATTGTATTCCAGGTCTTTGTATTACCTCGGTGACTCTGCAGTATCACCGTGGTTTGCTCTTTCAGGGCTGTATTGTTTCCCTCAGCTGTGTGCCATTTAACCAAAGCATCCCCATCCTGCCGCTACACTCAATTATCCTCCAGTTACAGCAGAGCTGATGTTTAGCAATCATCACTCAGACAGCAGAGCAGTTGCACGAGGGAGAGGCTTTCAGGCTGATAGTTGCATCTCCATCTCTGCACGTCACAATCAGGAGGCCGCAACGACGCCTGCAGCTGACAGAAGCTCGCGGACGAGGATCGAGACGGCTGACGTGCAGAAAGGTTGTAAACGTCGTCATCGCAGGCCGCTCACGTCCGCTGTGTGAGAGATCCTCCCAGCAGATTCAAGTGTGCTTCACCTTTGAAAGAAAACATGTCTAGACTGTGACCGACTAAATATATCCGTCCCAGGATTCGGCACATCAAGGAACTTTTGGTGAAACCAAACTGAGACACCAGCTGACCAAAATGTGCCATTTCAGTCTTGGAAGGCAACAATTACCATAAAGGTCTTGCACACCAGAGAGTCTTACAAACAGCTGTGCTGGATCAATACTGACTGGTTCTGACTGTGACAGAACCACAAACAAACAAACTCCTTTATTTATGTTTGGCTGGTCTGAAGGTCAGAGGATCTCTCTGGTTCTTTCACAGCCTTGAAAGGGAACAAGGACCGGATTGCAGCCTTTTAAGCTTTTGTAGATGCATCGATTGTTGGACCTTACTTGCTGAGTGAAACCGAGCGAGTCGCGGCTTTTTTGTTTCAGAGCAGAGCGAGTTAGACGAAACGCATCGCTGCAACTCAACATGGTCGACACAAACTCGATGTTCAAGGCAAAGATCGGCACCTCAGCATGTATTTTTTAGTTTTCCCATTGGATGTTTTAGCAGCAAATGTCTCTGTGAAGCGAAAGAGAGGCGTTGGAGGTGCTTCTGAGCTGATGATACCTCCGTGAAGGTGATCTTGCCTCTGCCGTATCACTCCTTCAGCAGTCTGAGCCTTTTTGTCTGGAAGGACAACAGATCTCCCTCCAAACAGCCGGCTGGCAGCGAACAGAGCAGCATGGAGGCCGTCTGAGGCTGCACAACTTCTTCTTCTCTCGTTTACAAAGATTGTACTTTTTTGACGTAGCAAAGTGCAGCTGGAGGTGGATGCTGCACCACAGGGTATGAGGTGGTTGGTCACAACGATGTCATTCAACAACACTGTTAAAAAAGCACTGGGTCGTACAGTTGGGATGGTTGTTCTCCCCGAGTGTCTCATAGCAGGTGTGATCATTTCACAGTGGAGGCATTGAAACAAGTGTTTCTGTTCTTCTGTTGTCAACGGTTCACATTCTCTCCATGTGTTGACTGAACTTTTACGTCTGCACTTTACAGTTTCAAAGTGCTTTGCTGCTGTCAAAACATGCACGGTAAGAAAACCAACACCAGTCATGCTTTGACTGAAGAAACCTGATAATTTCAACTGCATCCAACAGCTCCAGCTACATTTCACATACAGATTTGGCGTCTTTAGATTTGGCGTTCGGTTTCACTCTCACTCCTCTCATCAGCCTCGTCTCCAGGCAGCGGTGGAGGATTTCAGCCAAAGTACCCTGAACCTTCAGTCCCAGGAAGTACTTTTCGAGGAACTAAAAGGTTAATTCAGTCGGTTGTTGTCTGCGTTTTCACCGCAGTCTCTAAGACTTGCAACGATTAGACAAGTTAGTCTGCTGACGTCTGAACAAGCAGCAGTGGAGGAGCTCAGTGATGATCAGTAATGGTGGCTGTATTAATAATAAGAATAAAAATAATAATGCTGCGAGTGCTCGACCAATCAGAAATGTGCTGAAAAAGGTTCCTAGTCCTCGGGGAAAGTTTCTGCTGTGGAGACTAAAGAGCATTCATTACCTGGACAGAAAAGTATAGAAGGTTGAAATGTTACGTGATAGATGCAGAGCAAACTTTAGATGCAGGAACAAATCTGGTCAAAGACGCGAGTGGACGCCGAATCCACACTCAGGCGCTGAAACTGATTGACGTTTCCAAGTTGTAATATTCACACTTCAGTTCCCTCTTGTGTGGCGTGACAGCGTGAGACGGAGCCTGAGAACGTTAGAGATGGCAACCCTGGTTTAAGGCTGAGCTGAGATCAGTTTGCATGCTGCCAGCTGACGTCTGTACAGTCAGTACGTTGGCTGTTTGTGCTCACACTTTGTTCACAAGCAACTCAGAAGTTTGTAGCCGAGAGAGGAAGTGGGTCTTACTCTGATATCTAATGTATGCTGTTCTGAAAGATGCTCAATCAGTTCAAGATTGTAATTATTTATGTAACAATTCAACTTTATATTATTTTACCAGCAGAGCTTTAAAACATTTTTTACTCACCTCAGAGTGGAAATCATCAATATTTTGTTCACGTTTCAACCCCGAAGCCCTTAATTAACAGATTTCCTGCTTCAGCGTGGTCATTATCCAGCGTGGGATGGCTCAGTGAGCAGTGATGTTGCAGTGTTACCGAGGTTAGCTGTTCCACGTCGTGCTGAACGCTGCATTAGACAAAGATGTACAGATTTACTGTGACATGTGAAATATGGACATTACCAGGACATTAATAATGAAATCTATACATCATACAGACGTTTGTTTGCCCACGTTTGTGCCACCTGAGATGTAACCTCATCCATCAGTCCTGCTCTGGCTGCTGTGTTTCAGTTGGCAGCAAACAGCGACAGCGAGTAAAGAACAGACTTGGCAGACAGCAGCTCGATTTCCACATAAATAAACACAGGTTGGATAATGCAAGTCGCATCTGATGTGACTCTCGGCCTGCGCGGTCATCTGTGAATGCAACGCGATCACAGAGAGAGAGAGAGAGAGAGAGGTTTTTATTTTTAGCCCAATCGATTCAGGCCAGTAATGGAAAAAGAAGGCGATGCTTCCTTCAGGCTCGTCTTTTTCCCCGAGAGTCTCGATCATCGGTTCCACCCACCCTCTCTAAATGTGCATCGCGGTGGCTCTGTGGCCTCGGCCCAGCTCCAGGTCTGGAGCCTGAAGCTGCACTGGACGATTTCACAATTTTCTAAATGGCACTCGAGATGTAACTGCTTGAATTTCAATACTCTAAATTCCTGTAAGGTGAAGTCAGTAAACTGCACACAGCTCCTGTTTACCGTCTGTGTTGCTTTCTACGAAAAACAAAAAGGAGACGGGTCGAATTCTGTTTTCACTTAATTTCACAAAGTAAACAGTTTCTAATTCTCAATTAGTGACTTCGGTTGCAACACTTCTTTGCTGCAGCAGCAAATTGTGATTTTAAATGTATTTACACACGATTTATATGTAAGAACTGACAGAGGAGGGCAGTTTTGACTTTGTTGCAAGCCTCACACATTTGTTAATTAATTGTCTTAACCCACTTACCCTCTGCAAGGTCACGGGGGGTGGGCTGGAGTCTGTCCCAGCACACGTTGTCCTTTTATACATTTTTTTATCAAGACGAGCACTAAAGCTTATCAGCTGGCTCTCCACATACTTGGATAGCACAGCGAGTGTCTCGCTCGGTCACTTATTAGCTCTGACAGGGAGCTTCGGTCCCGTTTGTCTCGTAGTTTGAAGGAAATCCTGAAAACAGCAATGAAAGTGAGAGGTGCCTTCCCAAACTGTGAGACGTAGAAACAACACCTCCTCCTGCTGGGATCCTTTGTTCTCCACGTTTCTTTTGAGGTGTCGTAACATATTTGAAGGACCCAAGATTATTAAGTTGCTAGAAGATGAGTTTGGCCCATTGGTTCCTGCTGGAGATGTAAATACAAGTGTTACTCAAACAGGGGGACTATTTTCAGCAGCTGATGAACCCACATTTGGTCCTCTAGTGAGTATTTTGGGCAGCAGGACTGTGTGTATGTGTGTGTTGTTAATAGTTTTTGGGGCGACAGTGTGGCTCTATGAAGAAGAACAAGGCTGTGATACACTCAGTACTTGTTAGTAGAGACATTAAGTATCTGACTGGACTTTAACAATCTTGTGATTGTGGCCTAAATGGCTTTAGTTGCTGTAATTCTTGGACATATTGTGTAATCTGAATGGCATTTCACACACAGGGGGCGCTACAACAACAACAGAAATTAAATTAAACTAAAGCCCTGATATTCTCCCACAGGATTTAGGTCATTTAACACCCCGCTGTTCCTTTCTGTCAGGTGTGTTTGAGGCAGGAAACTCCCCAACTCCAAAATACTGACTGTTACCTCAGTTTCACAATGAGTAGACCACACACACTCCTGACACCTGAACACAACACCCACATGTTATTGTCCTGTTCATTAATCTGCTGCTCCACCAACAGCATCCACCCTTGTGGTGTCCGTCTCTCCATCAGGCTGCAGGGATTTGCTCCCAGTGAGGCCCAGCGCTGATGGTGAGGTGATCCCGTTCATCCCGGAGGTGCTGGATGGGGTAGAGGTCAGAGGTCAGAGCTCTGTGCAGGCTAGAGGGTGGACACCCGACCCAGATCATTTTGATTTGGTCACGCCATGCTTGACATGGTTCAGTGTTTGTCATTTACGTTACAACCCGTGAACGCGACACATGGGTGGTACATGTACCAGAAAGACCAAAAAACCATGCGTGCCGACTCGGGTTTGAACAAGAACATGTAACTAGTCCAGTCAAGTTCTTCTACACCAACGTAGGAAAACCATTTCTTTACGGCGCCGGCTTTGGGCACAACGGTTGTTGTGATGTTGAAACAGGAGAGGGAAGAGATAAACACCAACAGTTGGATGCACATCGTATAATCCCCGTCTTTGTTTGATAGAAACCCCACAAACCTGCTCCGCCATCAGCGTGAACTCTTAAATAAGCGGCTTGCCTGGATAAAGCTTTAAGTTTAAGAAACAGAATTAGAGTTTGTCTTGAGGAAAAGCTTAAACCACCAACACATGAAGAAGAATTTACTTAATGAAGTGCATTTTCTTCTCTGGGTGTGAAAATGTCTTTACAGGATAAGAACAGTTTGACTTTGACTGACCTGGAATCAGCACACAAGCTGTAAAATGAATCTTTATAACTGTGAAAACGTGTATTGATGCAGATCAAGAAGATCTTTTCAGTAAAGCACTGTTCACTGTGGAAGCTTCACGGGAGGCTGCTCGGTACAGACTCATATATTCTTTAATGTGGACAGAAAACCCAGGAACACGGTTCAGCTTTTTAGACACACGGATGATGACGGACACCTTCTTGTATGAAGGTTTAATGAGACCAAAAATACCACAGTGTTGCAGAAACACAAACGTATGGAGGAAGAAGAAGTAGAAAGTCAGGCTTGAGGAATACGACCATGAGATTTTAAGTTGGGTGGTTTTTTCATCCTTTCATTGTCTTTAAGTTTAAAAACAATTCTTTTGTATTTGAAGGTAGAAGGCAGCTTTATTTCTACAGCACATTTCAAAGTACTTTACACAGGCAAAGAATAAACTATAAGTTTCTTTTAATGGTTTAGTTAAGGTTCGATCCGTAATTATCTGGACGTGTACAAGGTTTTAGACTTCACACAGTAATCTCAGGGTCCTGCTGTGGTCCTGGTAGTCACAGAAACCTACTAACTTTGGTTAAAATGTATTTTTACAAGGGTCCTGGAAGCCCGAGAAGTATTGACTGTGAAAGTGTTTGATGGACTAAGACAGCAGGGCTGGATGGTTTGACGATGTGCGCATGAGAAATGTGTCAAACCGTAAAAGACACTTGACCTTGGTCACAACACGTCCTGCAGGCCGTTACAGGAAGCTGTGCGGATACACTTACTGCTAACTGGGATATTGTTAAACCCTTTCATGCACTACATTTGAGTTGAATAACTATTGTGTTGTATCAGTTAGTAGCAGTGTAGCTGTGAAACATACACATGAATGTTAAACCAATATTTCTCAAGTATACAGATTATTTATTACCTCTTGGTCTCAAGAGAAAAGGGAAAAAGAAGAGACATCGAGACCCAAACAGAAACCTCCAGAAGCTGCAGGGAATTTGGGGCATCTTATAAAATGCTAAACACACACACACACACACACCCACACACACACACACACACACACACACACACACAGTCAGATAGAAGAATGGATGGATGGAGGTATTACCCCGACAAGCCCTAGTGAGGAGGACTCCCTTAGTGTTTGGTGTCGGCTCAGAGCGTCCGCCGCTGAAGCGGAGGTGAGTCAGACTCCAGACTTCACTTCAGATCACTGTCACAGGCCGTGTGTCACCACACACACACACACACACACACACACACACACACACACACACACACACTGCCCAGAGCGATGGCAGCAGACAGGCGAGGCTCTGCCAGAAAGAGCTGTCAGGACTTATTGTTGCAGCGTCCCACAATGCCACCCTTCCTTAGATACTCACTGTGTGTGTGTGTGTGTGTGTGTGTGTGTGTGTGTGTGTAGCATGTTGAAGAAATGGCTTGTTTGTGGCAGCTTCCTCTTTCCTGCCCTGCCGATCACCTTTAAGTTCCTCCTCCCTCCTTCGTCCCTCCTCCTCCTGTGATACTTATCCCTAAATTTACCTCCTTCTTCCTTCATCCTCTCTTTTTTTTGTTTCCTAAGCAGTAAAGTCGTCAAGCCTCACCCAATTCCCTCACCTCTTCCACTAATTCCTCCCCTCTTCATTAGTCCCTCTCTCTGTTCCCTCCCTCCCTCTCTCACCTGTGTCCCTGTGGTGCAGTAATGCAGCTTTGTTATTCCTCGTGGAGCAGTTAAAGCAAGGCAGTACTTTAAATATAACACATTTTCTACCACAAATCCGCCTTTTCAAAGTGTTCACCTCCTCCTCCTCCCCCTCCTCCCCCTCCTCCTTCTCCTCCTCACCAGACGTCTTTCTGCTCTTGAACAACCCACAAAAGCAAAAACTGAACTAGTTAATTTTGTACCCTAACGACAGCGAGGACATTTATTTTCAGTGTGTGTTGCTCTGAATACAAACAACACGCTGAAACTGTGCAGAGACAATGAGTCGATTAAGCCAATCAACTGATTGTGAAGCGATCTGGTCGTTCATCAAGTAAAACTTCAGCTTCTCAAACGTCAGAATCTGTGTAAAATCATGTAAATGTGAATGAATCTGTTGAATGTACAAAACAAACTATTAAAAAAAAAGAAGTCAACCTATTTCCTGACATTATTTCAACTAATCAATTAATTAAAATACAAAAACCAAATTAAAACAGTAAAAGTACGCAACGTGCGCATCAGCAGGACGACATCCTTTATCAGTGTCCTGGGAAACCAATACAGATCAATACGTTATAAACACGACTGCGGTTAAGGTTTGGGTTTAAGGAAACATCGGTTTGGGTTCTAGTTAATTCTTGGTGAAAGAAGTGAAACTGTTTCATTAAGGTTAGAGACTGTATTCATGAAGATGACAGAAACAGAATCCATCTTTGGGAACATTTTACTCCACGTGTCGTCCATCTTTACAGGTTTCCTTCCTCTACAGCCTCTAACGAACGTAAACTAATGCTTCGGGGTCGTTTGTTAAAAGAATTCACCTCAGATTCATAATGAAAATGATGGTTAGTTGTTGTTCCTCGACTGAAGACGTGACAGGAAACCAAAGAGTTTAGAGTTTTAACTCCTGACTTCCTGTGAGCAGATAAATGACCACGATGATCTACAGAAATATCTGTTGAGGAGTGTCGCTTTGAAGAAAGCAGCCTTGATCTCTCTCTGACTCTCTCTAGTTCAAAGAGAAACTACAACTATGTTGCCAAGTGTGTGAAAGCCGTGTTGTGGGCCGAATGAAGCCGGACACTTGGCAGGCGCCACTCCTCTGTCGTACTCTGATGTCTCAGAGTCGCTGCTTTGGTGCCAAACAGATTAACAGCACCAGCGTCTGCACACCGACTCGTCAGGACAACAGAGGAAGTAGAAATACGCAGCTCAAAACCTGCCTCTTTCTAAATGAATCAGCCTGTGAATCGAAGTTTAAGGTAAAATGTTCCCATCTTTAAACACGTGACTGTAAATAACACGTACGGTCACGAAAGGAGAAGGCCTTCCCCTCCTTTTATACCCGACGCTCCTGTTGTTTGTGTTCGACTTCACTGCAGAGACTTGGTGCACAAACAGAAGTGACCTTTTCCTCCAAAGGTCAGTCAGTAGGCTCACACACACACACACACACACACACACACACACTGCAACAAGCAACCGTTACACTGCAGCCTCAGAAAACACTGTTTACAGTCACAGTAATTAGCAGGAGCACAACAACAATTAGCACCTTTCACATTCAAGAGTTTTACAGTCAGCAGTTACACCGTACAAAGAAATTCTTCCTGTTATTATAAGTCTGTCAGTTAAACACACGATGAAGCTGCAACGATTCAGATAACCGACAGCGATGAAAACAGAAACACAGCAGTGACCACAGCTTCTACCTGCAGACACTCAAACTTCACGCACATGCTCTGATTAACGGGCGCAGAGAAGAAGAGCGCTGATCACCAGGAGATGTAATTAAGATGAAATCCCGCAGATAATCACTCAAACGCTAAAGGATGAAAGAAGTCATCCAGACGTGGAGTGGAAGCAGCCGTCAGGTGGCCTGACGCTGACTGTTTCCTCCAGGTGCTGCAGGGCACTCTGGGTAAAAGGTCCATCGAATGGCCAGCGGGTGATCAGTGCACGTGTTGTTTTACAGGGTTTCCTTTCATTACTGATGCTTTGAAATTCACCAGTAAAGCATCAGTTAGTTGCTCGTGTTGTTTCAGTTAAGTTCATGCAACCTGAAGAAAATACGTTTTTATAAGGACACAAGTGATGTGTGTGTGTGTGTGTGTGTGTGTGCCTCCATGCATGTGGGTGTTGTGTGGAGTGAATGGCCTCCAGGATCCCCCGGGTCGCGTCTGAAATGTACTGCGTGCCTTTCATTAACTCTGAGAGGGGCAGTGATGGGATGTCGACCCAAAGACCCCAAAGTGTCCGGGTCACGCCGGGACAATGTGTGTCTGAGCGTGTAAGTGACCAACTCTGAAGTAAGTGACCAACTCTGAAGTGACTTTGATTTTGAAATACTGCTGAAGTTAGAAACAGCTTGACAGGAAGTTCCTCCTCCTGAAGTTTTAGAAGCTCAGCTCATGTTTTGGGGGTTTTGGGGGATCTGATATCAGGAGGACTCCCCTTGTTTTCAACAAGAGGAAGAACAATACGCCACAAAATGCCAAATGTCTTCATACTAGCAGCATGTTTAGAGAATACAAGGCTTTTGTTTCTGTCTTTCATCTCTATATAACGTATTTCAAAAGTCTGATATTATTGTTCGACCTGATCGATAACTCGGAGCGACAGAGCTGTCGTCTCACAACTGTATCTTGTACCCCTCAACAGACGACCTCCACCTCCTCCTCCTCCTCCACCCTTTGCCTTGAGGGGGGTTGTGTTGATATTGATCGGGAGTTTGAAGGCTGGTATTTTTAGGACGCTGTCGATTGGGGGGGGTGCTGGCAAACAGCATGAAATCAATGCGGACGGCATCGATGTGGATGTTTAAGACGTACGTTGAGAACACAATACATAAGAAACGTGGTGATGAGTGAGTCCAGGCCGCTGTTATTGATCCAGCTGTTGGAGCCACTTGAGATGAAGACGTTTTTAAAGCTTCCAACAATCAGCTGTTCTGCTGATGAGAACTTGAAAACTATCTGGACTTTATTTCAGCGTTTGTATCTCAGTTCTCATCACGAGATGTTGGAGATGCGGGTTATGACTTGTTAACACGGTGACTCACACAGCTCGGGGTGCGGATAATGGATCGAACTCTCTCAGTTACGTACTGGACATTAGAGCTGCAACTATTCTGATAACCGATCAATCGTTTGTGTCAGTTTTCAAGCAGAAAAGATCCAAACAGCTGCAGCTTCCGGCTTCTTAAAAGAGAAGATTTGCTGCTTTTTTGTGTAAAATGAAGCGTCTTTGTGTTTTGGACAAAAGAAGCGGTTTGAAGACGTCACTTTGGGCTCTGAGAATCTGTGATTTTCTTTTTTTGTTGTTGACATTAATCAATGAATCTGCAGATGAATTGATAATGAAAGTAATCGTGAGTTGCAGCCCCACTGGACAGAGATCTTAATGACGTGATAAAAGATGGTGATATATTTATATACACGTGCAGCTTACGAACAATATCCTGTTTTATGTTAATGTTTTGATGTTTCTGGGGTCTGTTCAGTTTTGACGTCTTACAGCAGATAAAATAATGCAGTTTGTGAACCTGTGATAATGCGGAAAGATCAATAAACTACCAAACTCTGATCATTACGTGGAACGAGAAATAATTAAATCAGCAGTGAGAGCAGTTATTCTGCAGTCTCTTCATTGATTAAGTCATTAATGGAGCAAAAACGTTGCCAAACAGATGCTTCTCAGATGTTTTGTGTCGCAAAAGCAGCAATTTGACATTTGACAATGAAACAAACAGATTTATCAGCGATGAGAATCCCGGTTTCTGTGGGAGGTGTTTGCTGTGCAGGTGTGTGTGATGTCAGCTGGCAGCGACAGACACGTCACAAAGCACTCATTCATATCCCGGATTACACCATTTCAAGGTGTCCAGGGTTTCCTATCTGTTTACACTGTGGCTTCTCAGTGATGGAGTAAAGCTGCAGACAACCTTCAACGTAAAAACCAGCATGTCTCTGACTGCGATCCTCCTCTAACAGATGATTAGTGAGCTCATTAACATACTTTGTCTTTATTCACAGCCTCGCTGCTTCTTCACTTTCTACTCTGACTTTTCCTGCTCGCGTTGAGAATCCAACCAGCGACCTTCCACTCAAAATCTAAACCGCTCTGCACACACACACACACACACACACACACACTAATCCTGGTGTCACTTCCTCCAGGCTGTGTGGAGTTACCTATCTGTCTACACCATCTATAGTAAAAGTGCTGCTCACTCTTTGTGAGCTTGGTGATTTAAAAACGTGTGCAGGAGTTTGTGTCATGGCGGCTTTCAGGGATTGACACAACAGAGAATATTATGTTGTCTGATAAGATGCATGCACAGGACGTGTTAAACCCGTCCCAGTTCATTACTTGTACACGTGTGCAGCAACAATGAACTCAAACAGCAGCAAAAGTACACAATATCCATCTGTGAGAGAACCCAACAGCTGCTTCTTACAAGAGTCTTTAGTCACTTTCAAACTAAATTAAAACTCTGCTGCATCATGTTGCGTTCACAGAACCGGTTTCTCTATTGCACTTTTATTTCCTTTGTTGCATCTGTTTCCTGCACTGTGACTGTATTCTGTCAT
>JAVQJD010005113.1:0-17570 GCA_036023655.1 Nannoperca australis
CTCTGCAAGCTGGACTACTGCAACTCGCTCCTGGCCGGTCTCCCAGCCTGTGCAATCCGTCCCCTCCAGAAGATCCAGAATGCAGCAGCACGTCTGATCTTCAACGCACCGAGGTTCACCCACGTCACCCCTCTCTTCATCTCCCTCCACTGGCTACCCATCGCTGCTCGTATCAGATTCAAGACACTGGTACTGGCCTTCCAAGCGGTAAACAGGACTGCACCAACCTACATCCAGACCATCCTCCAGCCTTACACCCCCGTCCTCTAAGAACCGCCTGGCGGTTCGCTCTCTCAGGGACGTCCGCTCACATTCAAGACTTTTCTCCTGTCTCGCACCCCAGTGGTGGAACCATTTCCCCACATCCATCAGAGAAACAACCTGTCTGGCCACTTTCAAGAAAAGACTTAAGTCTCATTTGTTCCGGGAATACAACAGCACTTAAATGACACATTGTTTCTATAAAGTATAGCATATTGCACAATATTATAGTGCAATTGTATTTTAGTTTGAATGTATTGTATCTGATAATTTACAAAGATAATCTGTTCTTAGATTGAATGCTCTTTTTGATTCTGCCACTGGCAGCGATGTACCTACTTATAGCACTTGTGATTCATCACCAGCCCTTACATGTTTGATGAGACATCTTGTTGTTTTCGATCATGGTTCTATGCACTTTATGTAAAGCTCTTATTTGGAAGTCGCTTTGGATAAAAGCGTCTGCTACATGCCTAAATGTAATGTAATGTAAATAAAATAAAATAAAATGATGGGGTCGCTCATAGCGATTAACCTAGATACAGAGAATTATCATCTGAATCAGCAGCTCCTCTCGGCTCTACTGAGCTACATAATGACTTTTAGCTCATTGTTTAAGTGTCCTGCCTGCAACTTTATTATTTTGGTTCACTCTCATTGCTCTCATGGTGTTGTTTTCGGTCAGTCCGAAAGTCCAGACTCTGAAAGCAACAAATTATCTGCTGCAGCAATTCTAATCAAACGACTGACAACATCAGTAGGAAAAACTGTCTGTTACAACATGTATACATTACATATGTGTGTAAAATAAATAAATGATGATGAGGTGAGATGAAGTAATTTAACATACAGAACATTATCTTCTGTTTACAGTGTATCCGGAAAGTATTCACAGCACTTTTTCCACATTTTGTTATGTTACAGCCTTATTCCAAAATGGAATAAATAAATTTTTGTTCTCAAAATTCTAAACACAATACCCCATAATGACAACGTCATAAAAGATTTTGGGAGATTTTTGCACAAAATTGCAAAAGAAATCATCAAAGCAGGAACCAAAGAGCTGTCTAGCTCACTGTGCATATGCAGTACACATTTACTGTCTTACTACTGTAGCAATACAATGCTAAATTTCAGCTATTCTGACTCTGAGAAATGCATGCATGTAATTTTGTGCATACAGTATGTGCTGGACACATTAGCTAAATTGTGTTATCACCATAGTGATGGCATTTTCATGATCATGGTTGGTGTTTTAATGTTTAGGTCCAGTGAGGACAATAATTCCACGCAAACAAGGTTGAAACATTTATAAACTATGGTCAATAAAACAATCATGAGTACTATTTTCTCATTTTGAAGTGCCCAGGGGCTTTTCTGTGTGATTGACATGGGTTCAATATAGCAAAATAATGAACATGAAACATGAGTCAAATGAAAGCCATGATGCCTTTGTTCAGTTTTTGTAGAGTGCTTCGTTTCTCTTAATCAACACTTTAAAGAAACACAAACAAATGTGGAAATGTGAAAAGCTAGCTAAATACAGATGCTTGCTGTGGCCAAACGATGCCTGGCGAAAAGCATCATGAGCTATCTCCACTTTGGATTCTATTGTTCTCCTAAAACACTGTGGTCCTTAACAGCATTTATTCACCAGCTTAATTCAACACAACCTAATATTCATCAATCATGCCTACCACACAAGATAAGAATGGTAATCGTTTCCCATGTTAGGCTACTGTCTCTGCACCAAAACATGCCTCTTTCCTTCCTTCTTACTCCCTTTAACTGTCTGAGTTTAATGAAAATTGCTACTAAGGCTGTCTTTTAAATTTCACACTTGACATCTCTAAACCACTAAAGGGAGAGCAGTGAGATCTGCACTCAGATCTGTCACAGTCAGGTTAATAAGTTAATAAGGTTTTATTTATGTGCAGTTTCTTGAATGTTAAACCCATTGCATATTCTGTTATAGTCTTTATAAAGCTCAAATTATTATAATTACTAAAGTAATGCCAGACTGACTCATCTGTGTGTGTGTGTGTGTGTGTCTGTAGGCTACTTGCATGCACACACACACACACACACACACACATACACACACACACACACACACACGTGTTTATGTGCCTCGTGGGGACATTACATTGACTTACATTAATTTCCTGCAGACTTACCCTAACCTTAACCATGACTACTACTTGCCCAACCCTAACCCTAACCCTTACCCTAACCTTAACCTCACCCTAACCTCAGTGGAACCTTTAAACATGTCATCTCCGTGAAATTCAGAATCTCCCCCATGGGGACCTCACTTTTTGTCCCCAGGGTGACACAAGCCCACATGTGTCAGAGTGCAATCAGGTTGAAGTCCCCACTAGAAAAACAAGTACACACACACACACACATACACACACACACGTTACATTATGGCAGCTTTTAATCAGCGTGGTCTCGCCATTATAGACATATAGACTGAGAACACACCAGCCATCCACTCATCAGCCACAAACAAAGAGAGAGAGAGAGAGAGAGAGAGAGAGAGAGAGAGAGTCAGAGCATATTAAAGATATTTCACTGTGAAAGCTTTTGACCATTATTCTCAAAAGGCTTCAGATGTGCTTGTGTGTTTTCTTAGTACATTTTTAAGTGATTGTAAATCAAATCAAGGTTCTATTCAAGGACATGAGAGTTCAGGTTTAATATGAAAATGAAACCTGGAACCTCCATGGGACATTTTGAGCTTCATGGTGATCTTTGAGGCCATACTTTGTGATGGAATTGCATTGGATTTAAGGTTGCATTACCAGCCAGGCAAAGTGGGAAACTCCCCTGAGGCAAAATACCAGGTTCACTGCATGCCTGTTGTTAATTTGATTAGTTGTACATTTGTTAGGAGATTTGCACCACTAACTAATGCAAGTCCTGCAAAATTAGATCATGTTTACCCCTGGATTCAAGATCTTTATTATTTAGTTCAAATGGTGCTCACATGTATATTTAAACTTTCGGTTAAACTGAATTTAAAATTAAATTTTTCCTAAGAAATCAGCATGTACCTCATTGGTGGATGTTTAGTGTGTTTAATAAAACAAAGTCTCAATATGCAATGTTTTTTTTTATTTTCATTAAGAGTACAGTACATTAGCTGTGTGAACGTTAACTCTGACAGTGTGACCTGTCAAATCTTTAGGGTTGTGGAAGGACACTCCCTTTGGTCACAACAAGGGAGGTTTCTATGTATAAACTGCCGTTTGGCCGCATGCGTGGCTGTTCAACTCCTCCCTTTTCCTTCAATAGTCTGAAATCGCAGTCTGTGTTACTCTTCTGTTGAGCATCTGGCAGAATTTTCATTCAACACAGACTCCTGCAATGTAGTTTTAATAGATGTCATGACTCAAGATGTTGTAAACTTTACCTTCAAACTACAAAATCCATCTTTCAAATTAGAATGTAAGATCAAGAACTGATCAGACTGCAGGTATTATGTGTAGTGAGTGTGATGTAATGCCAGTATATTGTGCTTTATCTTATCTTAATAATTATGGGTGTTTTTGTATGCTAACTGTGTGTGCATGTGTGAACTGTAATGGCCATAGAAATCAGAGGGATACACAGTGCAGGAAGTGACCACATTTCCTGGTGGTGGGCATACACACACAGATGTTGAGGGTGGTTGTGATGATACACATGATTTAAGAGTCCAAATGCTACTGTATCTGTAGAACAGCTCTGTGTGTATGTGTGTGTGTGTGTGTGTGTGTGTTTGTGTGTGTGTATGTGTTTAGGAAACAAAAGCAGAGGGTCACATGAGAGATTGTGGCCGTGGCCCCTCCTCATCTTGCTCCCCCCGCCCCCCCACCGACGTGTGTGTAGCTCATTGTACCTGTGTATGTGTGTGTGTGTGTCAGATTGCTTGTGTGCATGTTTAACAGCCTGCAAAAGCCAAAGAACAAGCAGTGTTTTAGGAAAGCATTTGACTGGTCAAGTGGCAAAGTGGAAAACGACAGCTCTGAGGAGGCGGGTGGCAAGAAAGAAGAGAACGAGACAAAAGAAAAAAAGACGGCAAATAGAGGCGAGAGAGAGAGAGAGAGAGAGAGAGAGAGAGAGAGAGAGAGAGAGAGAGAGACAGGTGGGGAGATTGGGTCAGAGAGAGACAAAGTGCAAGTATACACAGTATAGAGAGAGAGACTGACAGAAGTGCATACATTCCCCAGACGAGAGAGGCTGAGAGCGAGAGAGACTGCTGAGAAGTTCAGTCTGACAAAATGCTGAGGAGGAGGAGAAGCGTGTCATTTGGTGGATTTGGATGGTATGTTGCCTTTTCATTGGATGCTAACGTGCATGGGTATCATCATTTTATGTGTGCCCATGTTAAAGATTATGAAAATTATCATTATGTTTGTTTAGTGAGTTTAAAAGCTGCCCATTATGCTGCTGAAATGTGAATGCTGGTGTTATGAGTGTGTGTGTGTGTGTGTGTGTGTGTGAGTGTGGTGCAAAAATGTTAACTTTTTTCTAAAAAGGAAGGATGGGTGGAGGGCTGAGGCTGCTCCTCTGTGTCACACCTCTAACACTTTGTCCTCTGTTTTTGAGTGTGTGTGTGTGTGTGTGTGTGTGTGTGTGTGTGAATGTGAATGTACAGTTTCACTCTGTGCTGTCTCCGTTCAGGGAGGGATTACAATCAACAGGCTGCTTTGTCTCTCGTTGTTGTTGCTGTTCTGTTGTGGGACTGTGGATGCAGCTCTTACCACTCATGTTCTCCGGCTCTGTTGGCCAAGAAGAGTTCCCATGATGTAGCGCTGAAGATGCTGCCAGGGAGCCCATTTAGCTCTGAATGCGCTGACACACTCAAATGGAGTGCTTTTGTGCTGGCTCCCCTGCTGGTTGTCGTTCTGACACTGAAGCGCTGCTTCAGAGCACTTAACCTTCCCAGCTGAGCTGAGGCAGCACGTCCTGCCAGACAGCCAGACAGACAGGCTGGCATGACCTGCAACAGGCAGAGCTGAGTGGCAGCACATTACATGTCACAGGGTTAATTATTATGTAGAACAGAGTTTTTCAGGAAAACTTAAAACTCTTAAAGTGACACCACAGATTTTACAAATGGAGTTCAGTTTATTTGTCACGAGCAGTTCTCTCCCTGTGAAAACTGCTGTGTAATGGCAGGCTCTGAGCTTTACCCATAGGGACTAAAGGGATATCTCAGCCTCTGCTGCTTTGATTTTTACCATTCTTGGTTTACGTCTCTAGTTAGTTCCTCTACTGAATGGAAGTGCAATACTACATTAAATGGTTGGACAGATCTGCAACAGCTCAGCTCAACAACACATTTGAATGTTGTGTGATTGGAGATGAAAACATTTGTCACACAGAGCCTGAGTGCAAAAATTAAAGAGGTGATGATAATAATTCCTTTACAAATTAAAGACTGCCTAATGGAATAAACTGTCCCACTACAGGAAACTGTACTACTCCTTCTCCTTCTAAGAAGAAAAGGTGCCAAAAGTGTGCAATTGTCTCCAAAATAAATAAATAACCTTTTTGTTCCTCAAAAATTAGAGAAGAATTCTCATGACGCTGCACTCAAAACATGGAATGATCTCACCTTATAACAATACCACTGTGCAATAACAATATCCAGAAGAATGTAAATTCACTGGGTTTTCAGTATACATATATTTTTTATGTTTTATTCTGTATTGTTAAAAAGCTCTTTAGCATGCTACATTTTTATTTTTTATATTTTATATTTACTACAGTTTTTTTGCACTATAACCATTGCTACTGTATGCCCTGCAATTTCCCCACTGTGGGGCTAATAAAGGTTTATCTTATCTTATCTTATTCGCAGATTTTTATCTTGTTATTATGTCTTGAAAGGAGAATATGAGATGGAAAGACTTCTTGAGTTCTGCTTTGCATCAGTTTTGCAGGTAAACCAAATTTTAAGTAAATGCGGGACAAGTCTAGTGAATGATTATTATGAATTTATAGGTTTTAAGAGATTACATTTTGTATGCAGAAAAGACAGACGAGCAGACAAAGTATGATGGGACAATATGCATCTTTCTTTTCTGTTCAGGGATCCTAAATGAGAGAAAAAGTGCCCTAAACCACTGTTATCTCTCTAACAGCTGGTTTTATCATCATTTATACAGATGAAATAACACCACCCTCAGGCGAAATGTGCCCCCTCTACTTTAAAGTAGCATTGCAGCCTCTGGTGACTTCAGGCATTTAGGTTTTTTGGATAACATTATGTGACTTTTCATCTGAAGCTTTAAATGATTAGCCTATCCAGTTTCTTTGTCAAATTTAAACATGTTTCTCTTCTTGGTTATATGAATGCATGGGTGGCTAGTTCAGATGGAGAGCGATTTGAGCACGCGCTTAAGGATGCATGAGTGAATGCAGTGCCAGATGTAGAGCTAATTTTGAGCAGGAAGGCAATTTGCGAAAATATAATATCAAGTCATTAGGCCTGTCATCTCTGACGCATTTTGTAAATGAAAAGAAAGGTCGCTGTTGTTCATCTGCAGTGAAGGCGCTGTTAAAATCGGGTGTTAAATTCGGTCCCATCTGGACACACAATGCTGTTCTCAAAAATGTGATTAACATTCACACATGTACCAGTCAATTATAGTATCCCCTTCACCTCTAAGATGTGGGATAAAGCTTACGCACAGTAGTATGATCTGTTTGATGATTATAGGTAATCTAATATAAGGTGGGTGGTGTAACACCTCCACTGGCACTTTTCATGCTCATTGTTTAATTTAACTGCATTTCTGTTGATTGAGGTTTGTGTTTATTAATTATGCGTTATGCAAACTTTTGCATAAACTACAGTAGTTGCCCCAGCTGCATTAACTAGTTGTAGCTCAATATGAAAATATTGTCCTAACATTTGAATATCTAACATGAAGAATAAAAGAACATCAGTTCTCTCTGCTTTCTGCTATTTGCGTCTGTCAACGCTGCCGTATTACATGCTACTGTTGATATCATTCAAAAACCCTCGAAAAAATTCAAATCATATTTAAAACAGCCAGGCCAGGTGAGGTGCAATAAAAATACCGTGCACTGTGTGTTTGTATGTGTGTGTGTCTGTTACGAGTGCATGAGTGCATGTTCGTTCTGCACAGTTCAGTCTCCAAATTAATGGGATTAAAGAATTAATGTCATAACATCTTCTTTCTTAGAGAATGATGTGAGAATGGTGTAGAACAAGCACTCAGCATGCACATAGATACATGCGTGTGCACACACACACTTGCAAAATTAGGTAAAAGACTATTTGTATGTACAGTTTCCCCTCAAACAAAAGCCTTGTGTGCCTCACAGATCCTCATCTATTATTAGCAGTAAATAGCAACTGAACTGAAAAGTTGTTAATATAACATCTTTCCGTGTTTTTAGTGTGAACAGTATGTAGTGAAGCATGAATAAATTCTTTATAAACACTGTGAGCTCTCATAACCGGTCTGAGCAGCTTGTAGAGATGTAACCTTGTTAAACCAAGTCAGCTGTCATAAAGCGTGCTCTGCTGTCTGCCAGCAACTTTACGCCTGGGCCTTCTCTGTATGAATTATAGAAATTAGAGGGTTTTGTTTTGGCCTCCATGACCAGGTAAGCTTGGTTCCTCCAATTACAAAATATTTTTGGGAAAAAATGTTTTAAACATCTTAGAAATGTTGGCAGTGGGTTTCTACTTCTCGCAAGTTTGTGATTTATGCACGGGACATGTTACAGTTAGTAGTACGGGAAAGCTTCACATCAAAGGAGAGTCCCCCTTCCACATTAAAGTGAATGCTAACATGACAGGAGGAGCAATCACACATTTATGACAATTTTTTTGAATGCCAGAGCACCCAGGGGACTCATTATGCCACCCAGAGATGAAGTCATACATCTCACCCCTCACCATCTTGATGTCTTCTGGTGTTCATATCTTTATTGCTGGAAAGTCAGTAGATATTTAATTGCTTCTTTTGAGCAATTTGTATCAGAGACGTAATCAATAATACTTTTTTCTGTCTCTGTATGTATGTGTGTGTGTGTGTGTGTGTGTGCGCGCGCGCATGTGTCTGCTGCTTCTCCTCCAGGATCGACAAGTCCACTTTGTCAGCACTGAAAGCCAGGTAAGTTTCTCTTTAGATGTTGGCTTTGGGCATGTTCTTGCTTCTACAACAATCAAATTGATTTGACCATCTAGTTAATATCCTAATCTTGGTTAGTCAGGCAAAGCCGTAGAATTTGGGTAAACGTGCTCATGGAGAATATGATATTGCGGCTTTGGCCACATTGTACGTAACTTAAAAACTACTTTTAACCTGGACCCCCTTTGATCTTCTTTTCCATCATACAGATTGATTCTCACTAAAACCTTAACAATCGATTTACTGTAGCATCATGGACATTTACCTTGAGCAGCACTCACACTAACACTGCACTCAAAGCAAGTCTTTTTTCAAACTCATGGTGCAGGTGAAAATGACCTAAATTCATCCCTTCCTTGTTTACCGTTTACCTGCCATCTCTCTCGTTCTTGCCATCATGTGCTGCTGTGTGAGGAGTGCGATTAATATCATGTTTTGCTGACCCCTCTGCAATGGCGCTCCACCTCTTACTGCTCCAGTGGAGCGTTCAATCTTAAATCTGCAGTTAAGTCTAAATCGTATCTGCTGTCTGGCACTCACAGCAACATGGATTGTTTAAGGGAGTGATTTGAAGTGGGTGTTTTTTGGTTTTGTTTGTTTTTTTCTCTTGGTTTTTTTTCTCTTGTAGAAGGGACAAAGACCAATTCCATTACAATGTACTAACTTCTAGGTTAAATTAAATGTACATAAATAGCTTTCACATAGGTCTCTTTTCTTCTGGTTGAAGAACTCCAGATGTTATTGTGTGCCCTCCTCTTCTGAAACCAAAAATAGCTCCTGTCCTTCGCAAAACCCATCCCTGGATAGATTTTTCAGAAAGAAAATTTTTCTACTTTGACAAGTTGTTCAAGGCTACAATTGAAGGGTGGGGCAATGAACATCAATGTGTCCTTTCAGACTGCCTGCTGCCCTGTCAGGTGTCAGATCTTACTGATTCATTGTAAGACAGCACGGTGATTGACTTGTTACCGCCGTCACAGCAGGCAGCTGCTGGGTTCAGATCCCACCAGGGCTGACTGAGGACATTCTTAGTTGTCGTGGGTTTCCTCTGCTGTTTCTGGGGTTCTCCCACAGTCAAAGACGTAAATGGTAGGCGTTAGTTATCCTTGACCTTGATCGACACACTGGCCTCAGAGGTGGAGATGGTTTGAGGGCATTGTAATGTGGCTGCCCACTGCTTCAAAATAGTAAGGATGCATATGCAGAGAACTAATTGTCCCACAGGGAATGATAAAGTATAAATCAACTTAATGAAATTACTTAACAATCTTATATCAATGGTTTCTGCAGGATAGTTTACATGATGTTGGGTTTAACACATGACCTGTCATAGCTACAGTATGCTGTTTAATATCAGTTAAATAGCTGTGTTGATCCACCACTTACTTTGTTGATATTTGATTCATTGGACAGGTGCCATTGTTCTCTCTCACTCTGACTGTCTGTGTTGTTGAAACCAGCACTGAAGATGTTCAACCTATAATTATGTGTTTCCTTCATAATTCGTAGCTGTAAAAGCAGAAGTAACAGTTGAGGGCTTGACAGATGTGGATTCTGATACGTGCACGTTGAGATAACCATTGTGCTGAAGTGAAAATCGCATTGTGTAACGATCGTTTGAAGAACACGCAGCAGCTATTTGGTCAAATGAATTCTGGATTGGAGTGAAGTGGAGAGCGAGTGTGAATATCATGTGCCTGCTTCATGTGATGTTCTTTGAGGATGTTGTGCGCGACGAGCTTCTCTCTGTTGAAACAAACCACCGACGAAGCCCTGCTAATGGAGGTTGCCGTAGTAACGAGAGGTGAAGGGCTTCTGTGTGTATCTACACCCCAAACTCCACTCTCCAGAGCACCTTCCTCTGTGTGTCTCACCCACTTTAGAGTCAATAAGTCTTACATTTACTGACTGAACTTACTTATACAAACATGTTTAAAGCTTTTGGGTTGTCGCCTGCAAACCTTTGCCAGTGCTCAGGCAGTTAGTTTTGCCATAATGGCGCCACCTGTTTAACCACTTCACCTTACTATTGACTTTGTTATGGGATTACTTTAAGAATAGACTTATTCTGGAGAGCTGCAGCCATGACTTGAAAAAGTTTCCGTCAATCTGGATGCTAGTCGCTTGGTCATTTTTCACAATACTTTATTTTACATGTAACAACAACTGTAAATACCAAATAATTTCATTTACATTAATTTAAAAACTCAATTTTACCAACTCCTTTTTTGTCTATAATTGAGACATAATAATCCAAATAAAAGATGGCTGTCCAGTGGGATCATTTCCATCTAGAATTTTCCAGAAATGAGAGCTTCTAAAATGTATCTTATATAAAAAGAACATGAATTAGAAACAAGGACATTTCCATACGATACAAGTAAAGATAGTCTTATTTGCACTGGCAGATATTTTTCACTTGTTTCTTTTTCTCCAAGCTGGAATCTACTCATCCTAAATAACAAGTTAGTTTTTGCTCTTTTGAAAACAAATGAGTGTCTCTCTCTCTGTATAGGAGGTCTAACAATATATAAAGTAATGAGTTTTAGGGGTACTTTGAGGCTGTAAAAGGTTTGCATCTATCATACAAACTTCACTACTGAAGTGTCTTCTGGTGAAAGTCAACCTCAAACCTTTTAATAATGTAAACTATGAATCTGCGTCTGAGAGACAGGATTAACATGCTGGACTGAGGCTCCAAAGATCACGATTCCCGATGATGAAACACTAAACACGGCAGGTTTGTAGTCAGCTTTGTTTCAGACATATAGGGGAAAACTCTGGTTAGCCTGAGTCGTGTAAAATAGGACTTGTCTGTTGTCTATGGTGTCCTTATGCACGCGAACAGATGCACAAACATCCAGTGTCTCCCTCAGTCCCTGGCCAGGTGTCATTAGACTGTCTGCTCTGAAGTGGCTCTGAATATGAATGAGTGAGTCGTGACTCCTGCTTGAGCTGCTGCTCAGCCTAGGCGCTGAATACCTCCTACTTGTGTGTGTGTGTGTGTGTGTGTGTGTGTGTGTGTGTATATGTGTGTGTTTGATCCAGGAGTTAGATGTAAGAAAGCAGTGTGCAGACAAGCACCATAGAACTCAGAAAGAGAGATGACACTCTGTAGAATAGAAAGGATGCATTTCAATCCCATACTTATAATTGCTTCCAGTTAGAATCCAATGCAAAGGGGAGGATGGACAGACGGAGAAGTGAAGAGAATCATCCTTGTTGTGGAGTCGCATGTGGGGACCCTTGATATGCTAACAGGGGATTTGTTATAATATAAAGAGTCATCTAACATCATAAAAAAAAATACCATAATATATATTTAATCCAATTAGAACTCCTTCATGCTCATGAAATAATAGGCCAAAAAGCCAGGAGAAAGCCTGTACTTAGTAAACATGATACGAGAGGAGGTTAAAAAAGATTTGGGCTTGGATGAAGGCAGAATAATATGATAACAATTGTGTCCATCATTTACTTTTTATTATCCCATACTTGCTGCATGGATGATGATGCTTTTCAGTCCTAATAAACTCACATCTTGCCATGTTTCTAATTCATGCCTTTTAGCTTATTCTGTTGACTAAGTAGTTGGTAGTTGCTCTGCTAAACTCCTGCAATGAAAGTGCACAAGGAGGAATATGCAGGGGACTTAATCCACAGAGGGAGAGGAGAGCAGAAAAGAGGTGATAAAGGGAAGTGGGAGGCCAAGGGACCAAAAACATGAGATGGATGTCTCACTTCAAAGTTTACAGCTGCAGGGCAGCAGTTCACAGTGTGCTTTGTATTCCTCGCTCCAACTTTCTCTCCCTCTGTCCGCCCTCCCTCGTTTGTCACTAATCCCCAGTGTTTCTCTGCCTCTGCTCATGGTTACTACAAAGAGATCTCTCCGCCTTCACCGTACACATAACACCTCATTAATAAATGCATAATCAAACCTGTGTGTGTGTGTGTGTGTGTGTGTGTGTGTGTGAGCAAACGCGTGCATCTGTTTGTGGGTTTTGTCTTGAAGTGGTGGTGAGGGTGAATGAATATTATAAGTGGACAGACAGGGATAATAGAGGAGAGAGAGGTTGAAACAGAAACAGAAAGAGAGGGGGAGAGGTTGCACCTGATCAGCTTCTTAATAGAGTGTGACGATGCCCCGCAAACTGTGGTGAGTAACTGCCGTCTCTCTTGTGTGTATTCTTACACTGTCTACATACTCGTTATTACACGATTACAGTAAGCCTTCTCATCTTCTTTTTCTTTTATCAGCTCTTAAGTTGTTGCACAAAATTTGCAATCTATCTGTGAATCTGATGAGCTTCTTTCCAAGCTGAGACTTTCATCATGTCAGGACAGCTGGCATCATGAGTTACTATATGAATCATGTATATGACACATGGTCACAAAATTCTCAGATTTCTGCACAATATTTACTGATAAACAAGTGTTGTGATTTGGTCACTTTTAATACATTAACATACGTTTTGAAGTGAAGGCTGCCGTGTTTTGCAGCGAAACATGTTATAAGACATATTTTGTCTTCACTGATGTTTTATTTGCACAGGAAATTGGATGAATAAATGTAGAGCTGGTTTTGCTATCATCAGATATGATGTTAATGGGGAGAGCTATCTTTCCCATCTTATTTGAGGTCAGGGGATATAGGTTGTTTTATTGATTATATCAATTATCTAAGAGGTGATAATCTGTTGAACTGTCTTTGAGTTGTGTTGTCTCAGTGTTTGTTATTTTATTTGAATTATTTTTGTTTTTGTTATTTTTTTACATTTTTGTAAATACATGTATGTCAACCCCACAGAGAGTGGCTACTGTTGATGTTACCATGCAGAGAGGGGAGGGGATAACTGAATGTAGTAAGTAAAGTGGACTACAGTAAAGCCAAATCAAGTTGAATTGAGTAGAGCAGTATAGCTGAGTTAGTGTAATAAAATATTGTTGCTATGTGCTGTATGTATTTATTCAGGATATTTGAAGGCTCCAATCATAAAGCTCCTAAGTCAGCACAGCCGCAGATACAGACTCTGTTCTGTGTGAGGAGGATTCATGAGGTGACTCGACTGGCATCAGTCTGAAAGATTAATCAATCTGTTTGTACAAGCTATAACACCTGTTTGTCATCGTCAAGTTCCAGATACATTTTTATAAGAGCTGCTGTCCTTATGTCTTGTATTATTTACGCACTTTTGGTAGATTTCTAGGGCGTAATTACCAAAAATTATTTCTTATTGTTTCTCAGGCTCAAGCACAGATGGTTTTACCCGCTGGATTTTTCACCCGGCCAACGATCTGCCTGCCTCCTCTACCCTATTGTTAACATGTGTGTGTGTGTGTGTATGTGTGTGTGTGAGAGGGAGAGTCAGCAGCCAGCTGCTGCTAATTAGACGTTAAGACTTGTGAAACATTATTTCCATCCTCCTCAACCCCTCCTCTGTTGTCTTCTTCTCCTCACCTCTGCCTCTCTCTGCTCAGTTCAAACACAGCAGCTGCTTACATCTGAGAGCATCGTCGGCTCAGACACACTCGCTTGCAGCGCTGTGATGTGGATCCACAGACACCTGTGACACCTCTGCTTTTCAAGAATAAGATGGTGGATGGTGCTGATTTGCAGTCTAATGTAACATTTAACTGACCTTTTTAATACAGTATTTTGAGTCTTAAGATAATTTTTGGGACTGCATCAGTGCGACTATTCTTTTTTGCACTTGTAAGAGAAAAGAGATAATTAAGATTATTGACAGGGGATTGACAGGAAGGAGGAGTGACAGCAGTGACGCTGAGATTGAAAAAGGACCCTGGAGAAAATAGTGTAAGAGAAGTGTAGGTGCGTTCTTCATAAAAAGTCCCCTTTCTCTTATCTTTGTCTAACCTAGGTTTACCTAGGGGGGGTTAGGTATAAATGTTATCTGTCTGCCAGCATCATGGAAAAGAGCAAATGGGCTGCTGCTATTTCAGGAGGCTGGCATTTACTCTATCTTCTGGTGCAGCTTCCATATTGCAGGGAACGATGGTGAGTTGTGACCACTGAACAAACACAAGACTAAATGTCTGCTGGTATCATATTTACTTTTGGTGCTGGCTTATTAAAGCTTAAGGCTTTGCTCTGTAGCACGGGGAGAAGAAGCAATGATTAGTCACAGGGAGGATGTATGCAGCCTTAATGAGCTGTCAGCTTTATTGTGTTTTGCTTATTGGACGCAGTTGTTGATGTAGTGCACACAGTTACTGTCTGTTACCTAACCTAATAGAAGCCTACAGGCACTAGCAGAAAGAAAGGAGAGGAGCAATAATGGAGGACAGACATTCAGTCAGACTTTAACACCATTGACTTGTGATTTCACTTGGACTTGAGCCTTTTCACTTGAAAATACTTGATGCCATCCCCAAAAAGCCCAAAGATGAAAAAGTATGTTATTTAAATACAAAAAGACAGAAAAGAAACAAAATAAAATGCTGTTGTGCTGGTTTATAGCGCTATATGCTATGAAAGTGCAATGCCAGCACTACTTTGTTATGATTAGTTCAGTTCAAGTTCAAGTTCAGTTCCACTTCAGCAAACAAAAATTAAAAAGCATTCATGATTTGTTTAAATGCTATATATTATTACTGTTAAAATGAGATAACATTTGATGAAGAGCACATAATGAATTGTTAAGGAATCAAAACTCAAAGTTTAGGACTTGACACTTGACTTGGTCTCACCTCTGGCTAATACACATCTGCCCAGGGTGCATATGATGCTCAGCTGGGGTTAATGTGGGAACCAGGTTCAATGTAACCGCAAACACTCACATACAGCCTTGTGGTGGGATTGACTCACTCTTTGTAGCACAGTTTCAGTTCACCTCTTTTAAACAATACACCCTTGGGACTTGGGTGTTTGTTTCCCTCTACCCATGGGTGGCTGCATGAGTGTGTGTGAGAGAGAAAACGGTAGAGAAACTAACAGCACAGGGTTGCGGAGACACTTGTAGCTGTGCGATGTGGGAAGTGGTGGAACTCCACCCATCCTCAAGAGCTCAGGAGCGGATGTTGCACTTCCTCTAATCTCACACCTCAAATTCCAGTGAAGTTAAGCTATAGATATATTTCATATTTTATAATTTTTTTTTGACAGCATTTTTTAATAGATGACATTTACCCTTTGCTTGGCACCCATTTTTAAATGAAATGGAAATTATGGTAAAACTGATTACAGCTGATTATAGCTCTATAACTATTTCTGCATTTATTTAAAAAAAACTCTCAAATAAACTTTTCCTGGTTTAATTGAGGTTAAAGTCTTAGTTTTTGGTCATGGATTTACTTCTTGCACTGTCTTCAGTCAGTCCGCGGGTGGAACAGTTGTCCACAGTTTCCGTGTGGCCACTAGAGGGAGGTGACGCCACGTGTTTGTCTCAAAGTGGCTTTCAGAGGGAGGAATCAGTGCACTGTGATGAAGGCAGCACAAATGATCACTAGAGTGAGCAATTTCTCTCTTTTTATGTGTGCTGAATCAAGCTCTGACCCACCTGTTAACATGTCTACTTGTTGATGCCGACATTGGAAACCAGCTCTGCATGACTGGTGTTCATTGTGAAACCAGTTTACACTCCATTGTTTATTATCTGCTTGTTCAACCTAAAGAAATGACATTCAAGTTGATCCACTTAGATGACACTTCAAGGAGAACAAGAAGGTAGTTTTTAAAATTGTGTTTCATGTTAATTCTGCCCGTTAATAAATAAATTCTATTACACATAAACATAAACAAAGTGTATAAAACACGCAGTACTGCACGTACTACATCCTCCATCTAAATGGCACCTGGCATACGCTACCTTAAACCCAGTGGGCTTATGTCTATAGGTTACCAATGCAAGACAAGTGTGGCATGTTTTTTTCAGCCATACTGTATGTGGAAGCCTATAGGGAGCCAAGGCTGTTGCCATGGCAGCGAGAACTGATGATCACCAAAGGGATGGTCCAGTATCGTTCATTACCATGGTGATAGGCCCTGGTTGTCTCGCCTTGCAGCCAGACTTCATTGCTAGTGCATCAAAACATGTCCAGTGGAAATCTGACTTGCAATGCTAGTGGTTGCCCATGGCGACCATAGTGCATTTCCTCCTCGTGGATCTAGAGATTGTGTGTGTGTGTGTGTGTGTGTGTGTGTGTGTCCAAAGGAACATGTGGTGACAAGATACACAGGGGACAGCAGCACAACATGACTGGTAACATAACAGCTACAGTACTTTGTGGCCTGTGTAATGACTCAGAAATCTGCATGTGTCTCTGTCTGTAGGGAAGTTTCCTTTCATGCATGCCCTGCATTTAAAAAAAAAAAAAAGGAATTAACAAGATGCCTAGAGGTTTATAGATATGATGAGGACAGACAGCTTCATTTAAGGATGATGAGGTGGCCGACAACCAGGTTGGGACATTAGCATCTGCTCAGAACAAGGTTAAATCTGATGTAATTGTTGAGTGATGAGGGCTGTGCTGTGGTCTTGTAATCAGGGGGAAGATAATAGATATAGGATCTTTTTGTTTAATGCGAGGGGATGCAATGTTTTTACTTTTCTCATCAATTAAAAATAATTTAAACACATTTTGTCTATATGGCAAAATGTCACAAGCTGTAGTGGACACAGTATGCAGCATGTGACTTTTGACAGAATGTGCTATTCTGCTTCTTTCACTCCCTCCTCACCCATCATTGTCCATCATCTCACATTCCCTTTGTTTATATGAGCACTCTATCATGTTTGTCTTACGCAAGATTACATGAGAAGGTATCACTGGCCTCTCATCACCTCTTTGTGCACAGCAAAGATGGAAGCAGGATGGTTTTAGATTATCTTAGCACAAAGACTGAAAGCAGAGGGGGAAACAGCCAAGAGAACATTTTTCTCAAACTTGACAGCAGTGTGGACAGGACCTCTGAGATGCTGTGTGCAGTCATTGAGTTCCACTGATAACTGTTCTCTCTTCAGCATTAAAAGTGGGATTAACTGGACAAAGAACACAGCAGTGATATACAGTCAGTGTTGGGAAGGTTACTTTTGAAATGTAATAGGTTACAGATTACTAGTTACCCTGTTTAAAAAGTAATAAGTAATGTAACTATTTTGATTACTTCATTAAAGTAATGTAACTTAT
>JAVQJD010005117.1:0-25410 GCA_036023655.1 Nannoperca australis
GTTTCCACTCTACTTCTCCTTTTGGCTCCGTTTCTTGTTGTCAAATATTTAAATAAGAAAAAAGGACCCATGACTGTTAATGAAGGTAAGAGAAATATGTTCATGTCTTCATATATCCTATCTCACTCTGGACCGTAGTGGTATTAATGCTTTATATTATTAAAACATATAAACAATATTAAACATGTTAAGTGCACTTTTGTGTGTGTGTGTGTATATTTATATAAAGATCTAAATTGTTTGTATCCATAAAAAAAAATTGGGTCTACTTTTATTATTTAAGTTATGTTATCACTAGGTGGTAAGACAGTTGAAAACATGGTCTCAAAAGCTTAACCACACATTATCTTTATTTTTTTTTATTTTTTATTTCTACTTCTTTCAGGTATCGCTGAAGATGAAATTGTGTACTCAGACGTAAGCGTGATGAAGCATACAAGGAAAACCACTCCCAACTCACATTAAAATGCAACTTAATTTTCTCCTAAAATATTCTACCATGATCTATCCTTAGCTTACCTTGCCCACCAAACCAGGGGTTTTCAAGGTGTTCCCTCCTATACACAATTAGCTATTAGCAGTTTCTGTTTGCATTGTGCACATACATATACAGACAACTATTACGATTACTTTGATACTGAATAAAACTTCTGTAGTTTTAAGGACTCTTTATCCTATTTATTATTTGAAATGATGTCTTTAGAAAACTTTTTTTTCACCTCACGCAGTATCTTTGCGTCATGTCTCTCGCTCCGCGCCTCACCTCGTATCCTAACTTTAAACCCCACATAAACGATAACCCAGTTCCACTGAGCTACTACAGTAAACCGACACACCACCACGACTACGTGAAGTAGCACAGAGGCCAAAGTGAAAGTGCACACATTAAAAGGCCACATATCTGTAATAGAAAAAGCAACGGTCCACAGCAAATTTTGTTTCTCACGCACTACTGAACAGTATATAATGGTGCATATTATTAGAATTGCATTCTGCATTTTTTAGACAATATATATAGGTATGTATACTGTGTTTTTTAATATTTCATGCAATATCCTAGAAAATACTGCATGTAGATTATTATATACAATGTTTTGGAAAAAAATTTGTAATGTGTGTAAAAAGTTTTAATAATTTCATCATTTAAAAATGCCAAATGTGTTAAAGCATTAGGTTCCAAATGTAACAGCTCTTATCAATGCATTTATTTTCAGACATTTGTATGTGATCTTTTGGAACGTATTAAAATAAAGTACAATGAAGACTTCCCTGTCTACGTTTTACCATACAAACCTTTAAACCAAGGTCAAATATAAATAGTACTATAGTAATGTAATGATCATCATCGACCACAGGATGGGGCCAAAGGTCAGTACAGGTAACTAGATAATGGTCAAAAAAGATAATCACTTTAAATCAGTGTATCAGTGTAATTTCTTGTTTATTTTAGGACGGCTGGTAACTTTAAACCCCTAACTCATACAGGGCATTGCTTTCACCCCAACTCTCGGTCTACATAACTTTATAGGTTGCTATAAATTGCAGACCATATGGTCAACAATTGCAGTGGAAATGGTATGAACACCGACTGAGCACAGGGACTTTAAAAAACGTTTTTTTATTTTTATTTAAAAAGACACTCTTCTCCAATTTCTGCTTTGTCAAATAAGCATACACTAGTAATCAACTGACAAATTCTTGTTTCCTATTTTGACCACAGGGTGGCAACAACATACAACAAAACACTGCTGTCTTTTGTGAAACGATTGCATGTTCCTGAACACATTTGGACAAATCATGCAAACCTCTGTATTACTGACAACAACACTCTAAAGTTCAAACCATTATGCTGACTATGCAGAAGGTTAAATTGGAAAAATGTAATTAAAATCTGAAATTATTGTTCAGCCTACTTCTAATGTTGAGCTATGTTCTTTGGTCAGACCTGTGTTTTAAATCCTCTTGTTAAAAAGTACTTTAATTAAAACATTTTGTAGGAAAAACTGTTTTTAAATATATTTTTCAATTATTTGGGGTATATTGTTATGTTATGTATGTTGTACTGCTGTTGTACTACCAGACAAATGCCACATAAATATATAAGAAATATTGTATATTTTACAACTGAACTGGGTGCTCCATTGTTAATACCAGTTTGTATTTTGGAGGCCTTTTCAATGCCTTCCAATTTAATCATAAAGGTAAGAAAATGCAGGTTTTCCTATATTTAACCATGGACACATACCTCAACCACAGCAGCGGCAGATACGCACGGTCAAGAAACCCCTTATTCTTCAGCTTCGTGAACAAGTGTCTGTCACTCTTTGGGCAGAATTAGTTACTGAGGAAGAGAGAGGGAGAGGATGAGGGAGGTATAATGGGTGAAGATAGTTAACTCTGTGTGTGGTTCCCTGTGACAACTAGTCACTCTTACATCTTTAATTACTGCACACTGTAGAGCCAAACCACATCCTTTGTCTCCTCTGCAGCATTGCACCTCCATATGAGTATAGCAGCTCCTCTGGAGTTCTCTATGTTCAGCCTGCAATCTCTTTCACTAGTTCATTGACATGCTTTCTTTTGCACCGACTCTCCAAATGTGCTTTTTTAATATCTTACTATTAATTACAATTGCAAACTGAATATGCTAAGTGGGCAAGCCTTTTTGCACAATAACCTGTTCTATTTCTCAAAAGGTTTTCTGTCATATCAGCAGTTGTGCGTTTCCAAAGGGGGATTCCCATCGCACACTCCAATCTTCAGGCAGCCATCTGTCCTGCCATACCACAATGCAATACATGCCAATCCTCACCCACAGTCATAACATTCAAATCTGACTATACACTGAGGACATATGGAATAACACTTATGACTTCCCCGACTTTCTCTCCCTCCCTCTTTTCCACTCTGTGTTTTTATGGGGTGACTGTAGGAGAAAGAAGGAGGGCTTCCCCCTCTGCCTGACGCCCCTGCATTGAGAACATGTGGCCTGGGAATAATTGGGTTACAACTGCAGCAGTCCAATGAGTTGGCCTTGATTTTGAGAATGACTCCATTTACTTTTGTCTGACTGCCTGCTGCTTCCACAGCTGCAGCTTTTATCCTCCATTAAGGCTTAGAATTTTACTGTATAGGTCTGGCAGACAGCCAGATGAGAGAGTGGAACACAATCCGAGCGTCAATATACCAGCCCACATTCAGTGGGTGAGACGAGAAAATGAAAAGGTCCCCTTTTTTATAGTGTGCCCCTCAGTTTAAAAAAAATAAATAAGTATGCCACGGTAAAATGTTGATATTTTTTCAAAGCTTTTACTCTTTAACTAAAAGATACTAACAGGAGATTGAAACTGTAGCAGTTGTAGACAAAAGCCATATAAAGAAAACGGTGTACACATCTAGAGTGCACAATACTTTGACAGGTAAGACAAGCTTGTGTACATATTATTGTGTATATATGGGAGCAGTTTTTCAAACTTATGTATGAAAATGCACTGGTGGCATTTGAGTGTGCATGTCAGTTAAGTCTCAGTGTTGCAAGAACATTGCATTCATTTTTATTGTGTATTTCATTGTGGGACAGAAAGCCTCGTTTAAGAGATGTTTTGCTTAAACAAGAAACACACAGGTGTATTCTATAAATGAATGACGGTCAGTGAACGATGCACAAGGGCCCTAACCTTAATGGCTTAAAAGTCAAATTTCTCAGCATGAACATCACACTCAAAACATAGTTAGGAATAATTAGTAACGTTACGGGGTTGGGACAACTAGCTAAAGTTAGCTATAGCTAATGTTTGCCAGTTAACTTTGGCAGTAACAAACTACCTTAACTAGTCACATACAAATAATAGGTTTTTACAGCAACAAAAAATAATTACAATGTATAATTCTGTAGTAACATAACAGTTAGTAATCCCAGTATCTGCCAGTTGCTTAAACATGTCTTACCAGGAATTGACTGGTGTAGTATGGCGTTAGTTCGTGTTAGCGTGCGTTGGCAAGGGGAAGAGGATGTGTCTGCCACGATAAAAAGGCCTTCGAGTAACTCCAAAACTCTTATTTGAATGCCGTTGCTTTTTAGCTGGCGTTCGCAAACAATTCGTTCTATTTGAACGAATCTTTGAAGTGAACGAAACGAACTGATTCCTCCCGCAAAATGATTCGTTCGTTGAGTTGAGCTACAGAGAAACTTTTGGCGAACATCTGTGTCCCAATTCAGGGGCTGCAGCGTTCGAAGTGCGCGGTCTACCTGGTCTACGAAGGCCGCGTTGTTCGTAGGCCGCACGGACCGCGAAAATTTGGACTGAAATGGGACGGTCTGGTCTGCAGAAGATTCACGTCACCAAATGTTCCCGCCCTTACCGTCGCGTCACGAACTGCTGCTCTTTTCTCCCGCTGTTAACAAACAGGACCAAAAGATGGAGCCAGAAGTCGTTTTTGTGTTTTTTTTTTTGTTTCATGAAATCGTTTGCCGTTTGGCTAATGTAACTTCACTTTGAAAATATTTCGTTTAAAACCACTGGTGGTGGAATGTAAGAAATAAAATTTCATAATATACTGTACAGAAGTACAAATTTGTGGTAGATGTATTTTTACTTGGTACATGAGTGTGATGTTAGTACTTTTTACTAAACTTTTTTTTTTTACTTAACTGAGTCCGCCATTTCTTTCAAAAAAAGTAATTTGTCACCGGCGCGCAATGAATTGTGGGATAGCCTAGGCTGCGAAGGATACATCTGATGCGTCGTTCATTTGATGGAAAAAGAACGACACATTTGTAGACCGCATTCGAAGTACTCTTCGAACTACCTTTGAATTGGGCTGCGACAGCCGTGTCGCGGCGCTGTGACGTAATCAGCCTTCAAATGCGCACTTTGAACGCTGCAACCCCTGAATTGAGACACAGCTGAAGAACTGGCGGAATCAGCTTTATTGGCCAGGTATGTGTACATACTAGGAATTTGACTCCGGTATTATCGCGCTCTCAATGTACATACGTAAAGTAGACACACAATGTTTTTTATGATACAAACAATGTTTTTGTGATTTTTTTGTTCCTTCGTTTTATTTATTTTTTATTTGACAGGGACGTTCTTTTTTTTAACCTGATTTCAAACGTTTTCTTCTTGAGTCATTCTTCAAAAATATTAATATTAGCTTACTATATATTGTCAGAGTTTTTGATAATAAAGTTTGTCGTCCCGTGTTTGTCTTTGTCTACACATAATAAACAAAAAAACATTCTCACGCAGGGTGAACCGTCTTTTGTATGCTGAATAGAAATAAAATATAGTGAGAGATACGTTATGAATTCCGATTCTTGTTTCAATATAATACCCAAATATAAAGTCTTTAGAAAATAACCTTTTTGAGGACATATTAAGGACATGTTGTCGACATGAGTCAGTCCATTACCTGCCGAGTGCATTGTGCTGTCACATAAGTGAGAGAGTCGTGTAAAGGCTGTGTAGAAGCAAGGCATATACCCTGTTTTATTTTAGGTAAATATTTTACATGTTGCAGTGTTGTCCCTGGTTACAACCCTCCACAGGCCCATGCTTATACATTGAACACTTTTGGTCACCCCTTCCTCAGGGCCGCTGCGTGCGGTCACCGGAGAAAAGCAAGCAGTGGATTAGCCCAAAGAACTGAGTTTAAACCAATATAACAAATAAACCTTCTTTAGTCTTCATAATCTGAAAAGATAGCATATTTAACGACTGAGTACACACATTTTTACATACAGCCTATGCATCCAACCACCACAGCCAAATGTTCTGCTAGTGCTAGGGCTGGAAGGGATAATGTATGCTGCAGTTTGTACAGATCAAAAGGAAAATGCAAAAATGTAATGGCATGGTGGATGGAGAGATTTGAAGAAGAGAGGTGTAAAGTAAACTGCATCTAATCTGGCTCTACAATGAAACCTGATGAACTGGATAACATAATTCCTGTTCACTCAAGGTATGTGTCATACCTTCATTTGTTCAGACATGCCATGATAATGTTTCTAAAATGAAATATTAAATCTATTATACTGAAGTCATAATAATGCCTAGATATCAGAGGGAGAAATGCTCACAAACAACATATTTTCAGGCTGTTGAAACAATAGTGGATGCACTGGTTAACCTTCCTTCAGGGCTATTAAAGCAAAAGATGATACTTCTCAGGGTCATCCTTGTTTTTTGTTTTTATGGAAACCTCTCCACAATCCAGGCGTGTTGGTGACATCAGAGGTGAAGGTGCAGCAATTGGTCAGCAGATACCATCGGATTCTTTCTGCACACCTCTCCTCCAACAATGTGCACTTCCTGAGCCAAGGCTGCGGCAAAAACGTTTCCTCACGGCATCAGTCTTCCTTATCGGAAACTTCTCCACCAATCAAAAAAGGCCAAACCTCTCCCAACCCTCCACTTGGAACACAGTAGCTGTTGGTTTCTTCTCAGCTGGAAGTAAGATAAAAGAGGGTCAAGGTCTGTGAACATTGTAATTAATGTGGCGTTGTTCACTGTTGGAATGAGCATTAGCTGCCTTGGTCTCAGTCAAACACTCAGGGTCACTCAGACAAAGAAGGCTCTTATCTCCCAACAAAAGCTCCTTGGTCAGTGAAGTAGGTGAACGCCCTGACCCACCCAGCTAAGAGGCACTTAGAGGGGGTACTTAAATTTTGTAAAAATTAATGATTAAAACAGCCTTGGAGTCACCAATGCCCTTGAATTAGAAATCAATCCTGAAACAAAACATGCATTTAGTTTGTTAAGAACACTGTTTCAAAATCTAATTTACTTTTTAAATGTTTCTGCAACCAGCCTCAAAGCTTTGCCACCCATTATATGTGTTCATGGTCATTACCCAGCCTGAATCGCAAATTAATAAAATGGTCAAGTAAGCATTCATGTCAGTGTAGTACACAATGGGTCCAGTGTAGTCTCTTTCCAGAAAGGGAATCACTTTGATTCACAAAGAGAACCTGCCGGAAAGTGTTGTGTCATTGGGATTTCACAGTAACGAGCCAGTGAATTAATTCAGGTCTCGAATGGTCTCATGGTGCACGGGAGGAATTTGACATTATGCAGCTCAGAAGGCCAAAGGTCATTTAGACAAGCCCGCAGAAGTTTGAAGGTGCATGCAAACATGTATAAATGTATGCATGGCATGTTCATTTAACTAAATAGATACGCATGCAGAATTGTGAAGGATAAACATGATCTCTTGCATGTAATCACTCTATCTCACCCACACACACAGTCATACACACAAGCCTCTTTTAAGCCCCTGGCCACGGAAACCATGGAAATGCCAAGCAAACAAGTGCTCTCATTTGGTAGGCAGCTCGCTGGCTTCCGTCTATGGGAGCTACTGTACCAAGCTGCTGTGGTAAGTTTATGATAGGACACCATACATGCCTGACTCAACCATTAAACAACAGTAAAGGTGGTGGGGTACGGACATGGATATTTTTGCCCCTAGATTTACTTTATGTGATGATTTGAAAAGTAGAAGATTAAATCAAACCCAAGCTAAACAAATTACCAACAGCAGCCCACTTGTATTTTGATTAATAAAAATTATGTTTGTTACTTTATTTGGCCAACATAAGCCGATATATCTCTCTCTCTCTATATATATATAGTCAGGGATATAATTTAAGGATTTTTGGCCTCTAACTTGGAAGAGCTATGTTTTCAATTTCCTAGAAGCCATTATAAATGCTGGCTAGGAGTGGGCTTAGCATTAGAGGCTAGCAAACGTGTTGTTTCCACTAGCCACTGGCTATAATAGAGCTATTTTCATGCTGTGTTGTCTAATTTTAGTAAAAAATGTGCTCACGTACTATATCATACCCCAGACCAAGATACTTTGCTTGTGCTAAGGAATTGTAGCATCAATTTTGGGGTTATTTGAAGCATTTTTCTGAGCCATTATGGACCTCAAGTTGTTGTTCTGATTGTTTGGTTTTAGCTGTGGAAAATGCTCTGCCTTTCGATGGCCAATCCAAAACAGAGGATTGTTTTCATCGTCCTTATTTTCTCATAGTTGAAGCAGCTTGACTTGATGATTGAGGTTGAAAAATGTGATGGTATAACAACATTTCTCAAATTTTCAGTAATTTGACCAATGTCAGTGGCTTTTAGTAAACTGCATGGTCTCAACGTTTTAACTTTTTGTCCTTTTTATCTCCATTTGATGTCCTTACCACTACATATGGAAACCTCTAAGTGGTCAGATGTGAACTTTAAGCAAGCAGTGAAGTCCACACATTTTTACTTTCTGCACTGACACCTCCTTTTAAAGAATAAGTTTGAATTTAAATTCTATGAGCAGTAAAGAATGGTCTGAAAGTTGCTTAGTTATTCTAAATAACCCAAGCAGGGGTCAGTGGATTTATTGAAGGACTTGTTCTCTGTGGTAAGCCAGATGAAGCAGTAAGACTATAATTTTGCAATTGAGCTCTACCATTGGTTTTAAATGGACGTTATGGTTCTTGGAATATAATTACAAAAGTTGCTCTGCACATAAAGATGTGTCATTTGAGTTATTTGTTGTTTCTCTCTCTGTGTGTTAAAGACTTATCCAGAAACATTTGCAATGCTGATGTAGCACAGTGGAATTTGTGTCTGTGTTTCAATGCTTTAAGCGAAACTATAATGAGAGAATAACTTTCAGATCTACTTTGAGGAACACAAACAGTTTACAGTCACATCATCATCATGTCTCAGTCCTGAGCAAGATGTAGATTGTTAAGAAATATAATGTCCGTGTGGTAGAGCAGTGTGCTGACAGAAAGCAGAATTTATAAAGTGTCATCCACTTCTTAGATTTGTTCTTATCTACTTGCTTTATGGATAATAAAGTTATTCAAGACATCCCATGCATATGATCTTCCTTTCGTGCTGTATTTTACAGATGCATCACCTTTTGAGGTGAATATGACTTGAGGGAGAAAGACAGGAACACACTGAGACATTCTGCTCTCACAAAGAAAATGTCCAATTTACTGCTGCTGAAGCAATTGCAGAACCTTAGACACATACAATCTTGTAACAATGTCTCTTTAGTTTTGGCATCTTTTACAATGTATGAGGTTTGTTTGGTGTTTTCATAGCCTCTCCAGTTATTTCACATAAAGATAAAGAATATAAAGTTGCTTTGACTGCTGATGCCAATACTTGTGAGCTCTTGTCCCTGTACCTTAGTTAATGCCTAACTTGTTGTACTGCTCTTTATCTGATCCTTTATTTTAGCCAAGTTTTGACAAGACTTGCATTTTGACATTTGAACAAATTTCTCATCATTGTGACCCCACTTGGAGCCTGATTTCAACATTCAACCGATCGCTACCTTTGAGATATTTCACCAGAGAAACAGGAGATAACATTAAAATCAAATTACAAGTGCTTCCCTTCAAGATATTTTTCTTGGTGAGGTGGGATGGCCTCTGAAATAACATTTACATGAGGTAATATTAAACCTCTGGTCTGAAACTAATCAATATTAATGAAATTCTGTTGGCTGGGTGGCTGACAGCTCTTCGGGGCAGGGCCCTCAATGGCAACTCAAAAATAGCTGGAAAAACTGGTGAGCTTCAGCATTTTACTTAGGAAGCCTTTGGCTTTTTACCCAAAGGTAGCCCACATGGGTTAGATTGATAACACAATGAGAAAGCACTTCAAAGTTAATTTGATACACTTAATGTTTGACAACCTCTGTGACACAATCCGGGCCTTCATTGTGCAGTGAGGTGCCTTTTATTTTTACTTCAAGTAGGTTAATGGAGCTCCAAGGCTGCAAATCTCAATTTAATGTGGTGAATTGGAAGAAGAACGTGAGATCGCCGCTCTTGAATACACATGAATCAGCTTTTAAGCTTCAAGTTTGAGTCATAAGTCTGAATGTGGAGATGAGCTCATGTTTGCTAGTGACATGGTGTATCTGCATGGTTTCATCCGGGCGGTCTGTAGAAACCCCCCAAACCTCTGTGGATGCATCGGACATTATGTCATATTAACACAACTATAATTACACAATCCCTGTCATTTACACAGGGGTGGATTAAACTCAGTGTGTGTGTGTGAGCGGATGGTTTTGGTGTTCTCAGCTTACTTCTTTTTATGAAGTCTTCACGTTGTGGTTTCTGACTTTGGAAGCCAAACGTTTAAAAAGCTTTAATGGACTTATTTTGTACAACTTCCTGCCTCTAGTGTAAACCCATCCTGTAGAAATAAAAGCAATAAAACCCAAAATTAAGCATATTTTATGACTCCATCAGTAAAACATGGAGACATTTCTTAATGTACTGTGATATTCTTTTTTTTTTCTTTTTAAACCTGCTGTAAACTATTTTTGGCCACAAGTTGTCAACACAACATTGCCACTTTTTAAGTTGATGGTGTTAGCAAACAGTTACTTATTTACATATACAGCAGTTATGGAGCCACATTAGGCCTATCATTCATTTGGAGTCGTGCTTCTGGCCACCTAGCAAATGTAAGTTCAATATTCAATAGTTTTTTAGCTCTACTTTTGGTCTCTACCAACTCCTATCTATATCTTTATCTACTAAATGAGTCACTGTGTTCACCATCTAGTTCCTAATGTTGTCTGTCTGCCATTTGGTGCTGGGCAGGGGACATACAGTAAGGATATAAAGCTTTTTTTGCTGAAGACAGATGCCTCCTGCAGCTGAAAATTAAGCCATAAGGGTGAAAGACTGAACCACAACAGGTAAGTACGCAGCTAAACAATGAACTGAAAGGTGGAACCAAAACATGTGTAAAAAACATTCCTCTGAAGCCTCACAGGATTTATTTATGGGTTTGAGAATCCAATCTCAATCGGCAGCAGGGCTAGTGCTTCGTTTTCTGGACTTACCTGGGCTCATACACACACATCCATAACCCACTGGTCTCAGGCTTCTGTCTGCCCTTCTGTTCTGACCCGTTGCTGAAAGCTGTTTTTGTCTCAAAGGGATATAAAGAGAAAAAGAATAGCAGTGACACTGTAAGATGCCGATGAAAGTGGTAAAAAACAACACAAGAATTAATCAGGAGTTTTACTTTGAACTGGCTGTCAGTGTTTGTGTGATTCATACAGTACAGGCAACATACATAACTCCAGCAGACAGCTGGACCCACCTCTCTCTGTCTCTCTGATAGAATTATGGCTCTTCTTGCTCTATACTTAAACCCTCAGACGGTTGTATCGCCAGTCTGCTGCAAGAGGTCCAGAGTGAGTTGTTTAGGGAAATAAAGGCCTTATTCACTAAGTTAAAGATGTCTGGGAAGGATGAAGGACACAAAAGGGAGAGAGAACGTGAAATAAAGAGAAATGGAGGGAGAGCTGGCACTTGTATCTTGCAGTCACTATGGTATCCGCTGAAACACGTATAGCTACTTCTTGTAGCAAAGGGGTATGCAAAGGAAAGTGTGTGGGAAAGTGTGTGCTTCAGTTGTGTCCTTTAAAAGAGTGTTAAAAAGTACAGGCAGGGAAGAAACGGAGAGAAGCAAATTAAGTGTGAAGGAGAATGTCCAAAGTGTCCCAGGACATGGCAACATCTGTTTACACTCTAGTGCTTTGGTTGGTTTGTTGTGATTAGTTCAGTTTAATTGTGCTTTCCTGTTTCCTTTCCCTATCTTTCTAACTTTACCTAAATGTCCCAATTCAAGAACCCTGACCAGGACCGGGGGTCTTATTTGTTACATCCTGTAGTTGTTAGTGTCTTTTTTTCTGTTTTATTTTGAAATCCATACTTGTCTAATCTGTTCAGTTCCTTCCCACACGTCTCTCATTGATTTTCCACACCTGCTCCCCATTACTCACCTGACCCTGATTTCCTCGTTAGCCACTTCCCTATATATACCCCTTTCTTTGTTCTCTTGTTGGTTTGTATGGTTTGTGATGTGTTCAGGTTCTGTGTTGCTGGTAGTATTTTCCCGGTGCTTCAGTTTTGTGTTAAATAAACCATTGAAACTGCTGCAGTCTGCCTGTGCTTGGATCCAATCCCTGACACCCTTGTGACATTATTAGTCTCTGACTCACTGGTGGGGAGCAGAAGTAAATCTAGTTCATAATCTCATTCGAGGTATTAAGGGTTCACAACCTTCTATACCTTCTTTGCAGCTGGCAAACCACTGTACAGGTGAATAATAATAATGGGAACAGCTAATGTGATGTTGTCCATCCACCAACCTTTTCAGGACCCCTTAATCAGCTTCCTCACAAGAATGTATTGCTCGTCTGAGAGCTGAGCAACTATGAGGTCATCCTGTGGGTGTCCCAAGATCAGTGACTGTCTCTTTCTAAATCCCCTTCTAATGAGAATCAAAGCGAAGCTCAATCAAAACTTAATCCCTTCACAAGGCTAACCAAAACATTAGGAGGCTCAAGGGACTTCAAGTGATATACACAAAAAGCCTTGCAAACAAACCATGAGGTTCCTGTATACAGACTGTGCACCGTTTCATCCTTGTAGATTTTGTCCTCATTGAAGAAATACAAGAATACACGTGTATCCATAAAGACAAAACACAACCCCTACAGACTCTTCCATAAAAGCTATGCCAATTTCTGAAAGAACCCATTCATTTTTCCACAAGTCACTCTTGCAATCTGCCTTTATAGGACCTAGCAACACTTCCACAACATTTTCTACATGGTTTAAGTGAGTAAAAGCAGCCACATTACATCAACCTTACAAGGATCCCTATGACGATTTGCATATAGTGTGCGAACCGGATCAATCATGAGGGGCAAGGACACTATGCTTTAAATGCAGTTTTTTCATCACAAATAATTTTGAAGCTGCAGATTTCACTCGAAAATCTGCAGGCCACACAAACCAGAAATTGGGTGGACATCAAAATAAGACAAATGTGTTGCCTAATGTGCCAAATATTGTGCAAGCATTCTTGCTCTATCTGTAAAGTCCTGTCACATTTAAAGGTAGTAAACCTTGAACTTTTCAACAAGTTTTCAATGACAGACGAACACACACCATATCTGGCAGGAGCTAAACTCCGGCCCTCCATAGCATACAGCAAGGTCATATTTATTTCCCCCTCCTGCTGAGCACTATATGCACAGTTACTGTTTGTAACATATGAGGTCCTAAAAACCTGCATTACTGCTTCAATTACACCACAGCCATTCGAATGTTAGCCCTTTCATATACACTAAACTGCCAGTGTTATTATAGAGCACATAGAAGATTATATCCTCACTCTTTCATCATTGAGCAAATGCTCGTCTACCAGAGCTCCATATTATACCTTCTGAGAACCTTAACTGTTATAAATTATAAAAGGTTTCATGCAGTGCTTATATACTATGGGTGTTTTTGAGTTATGGTCTTCAATTTACATCTGAGAAAGAATGGCTAGAATGCTGCTCTGCTTTATGTAAAGTCTCCTATACCAAAGTATAGCTTGTGCTCATCCAGTAAGACTCTACAAATCATGGCTGTGACAGACAACAGGTTGGTACCGTATGGGCCCAAAGATCAGGAATGAACAGTATGCTCCATAAAGACAGGAGCTGCACAGATACAGAGAGAAAACAGAGATCAGGCAGTTTTGATTTGCAAACAGGTTTCTATTTCATCAGAATAGTCGGTGATATAAATTATTTGTTAATTGCAAGAAAGATGTACAGGAAGTAAGTGGGGCAGACAGAAGAAAGATGGAGAGAAAGTGATGAGAAGGAGAAATGGTAACTTGAGCAGTAGATCCCACACGATGGTTAGTTATATCAGCTGTCAGTCCTGCAAAAGTATAAGTTAAATTGGCTCAATCTGACTTGATTTAAAAAAAAAAAAAAAATTTCAAAAGGTATTTTTGCAGTGAGTCTACAATGTGTCAAACTTATTGTGTTCTTTAGTTGGCCAAGTGATGTTGATGCATATTTATCATCTTTATTTATCCCATAGTCAAATTGACATTCTTTTTAGTTATTGACAGCATGCAAGATAAAACACACTAACAGCACAGAGGTGGTTTTTGTTGTGCGTGAGTGTGGTAATAAATCATAGCTAACCTATTAATCTCCAGCACTTTGCAATTGCAATTCACAGCACTTTGAATTGCATCCGTGTATGAAAGGTGCTATATAAAAAAACTTGCCTTGCCTTGCCTCCCCATACAGGCTAATGTATGTATAGTGGATTTGGTAAGTAAGTTGAGGGAAACTGGTTGGTCAGTGCTGACGAGATGGACACTGCAGCACTCTGCAGAGCAAAACTTGTTTATCTTTAAAGGGGACTAAATATTTATATGTGAGAGAGGCAGAAGTATTTCCACGTGGCAAAGTCTGGGTTTCTCTCTCTGTATCTCTGGTTGCCTCTGTTTTGCTTACACTGTCTGGGTCTGTTAAGTGAAGTTCTTCCACACAAGATTTCAGGTCATTTCATTTGCTTCACCAACTGTCCTGAACTGAAGCAGGGCAATGAACGAGGTGCCTTTCATCACTGTCACCTTCACAGAAAACAAATCCAAACCCAATAATGGACACAAATAAACCATTTATCTTGATTAAACTGAATACTGTTAAAAGATCTCTGGATTTTGCACAATACAGATGTACAACTGCTTTACATTAATGTCGGGACACAATACGAATGTCATGCGTATGAGAAACATTAGCAAATGTGAGTAATGCTGATTACAAAAAACACTTCAGCGGAGAACTGTCGCTCCAAACACCAGCACTTTGTTTACTTCTCCCTCTTGCCTTCTTTTCTTCGGGCCAGTCTGTTTCTCTCACAGCTCGCTTAAAATCTGCTCGCATTCACTATGGTTGTTGAATGAGTTATTACTGGAGGTGCAAAGTCATTTAATGGGGTACGAGGTGGCCTCTCGCCTCCTGGTTCTGATTACAAGAGGTCCCTTGAATCTGTGCCATGTTACCAGCAACTGCGTGTGAATTACAGATTTGACATTCTGCTCTGGTGCTGATGCACATACGGCAACAGGAGAAGCCACAAATGTGATGAAAATCGACACATTTGCAGTGCCATAAAGCATCACTACAAAGTATGAGAATACTTAAGCCCTATTGGCCCATTTCCCGGAGCGGCATTAAGCCTACTTTTTGGCTAAAGCTTTAAACCAGTTGTGCTCAAATTGGCTTTTTCAGATATGCCATGTAATAGTATCACATTAAATCGAGCCTTATATAGATGAATTAATAACCGATTTCCTGAAGAAAGATTTGTTACTACAGGACTAAATGAGGGCTTAATTTAACCTCCAGCTGTGCAGGTTAAACTTCAGATTTATGCTTTCTGGTGGTGGAGATGTGTCACGAGCAAAGGTTGTAAACATTCTCTTAATTCCTCTTTAACGGTTTTGTCAGTTCTTACTCGTCTGATTGAATGCCATATCGGCTTTTTATGATGCCACCCAGGTTTCTGGAACTTCGATAGTTATAAAGTTAGTCCACAGTCAAGAAGTTACTACTCTTAAAACAATGTCAGATGTGTTTCAGAAAAGCCCTGTTAAAAACAAGGATGATCTAAATTAAGGTTTACTCCTGGTTTAATTTATACTCTGTCCAGAAACAGGCCCCACTAATTCTAGTTTACTGAACACAGACAACCTTTGAGTGTTTTACGTCACACCCTGAATTTTGAGAGCACAATTTTATGCTCCCATTTAAGGCCTCTGGAGCGAACGCCGGAGGATTTAGGTCGCAAGACACACATATTGCAGCCTGGTGGTCTTACAGTGTTTGTCATGTCAGAGCTCGAGTGTAAAACTAAGACAAATTGAATCCCTTTGTGTTTTACATACTGCAGCTCTTTCAATTTTGTGGGAAATCCTTAAGACCAGTGAAGAATGTGAACGATCACGTCATGGTAATGCAGATGTCATTTTATTTAGATCCTAGAAAAACAAAAAGCAAATACATAAAACATGTGTTGGTAGAACAATAAGTTAAACACAAGAAGAGGGTTTGTGTCAAAGAAATCATTTAAAGACACTTGGTATGCAAAGACATGCGAGTGACATGTTATATGTATGTTCACTCACGATAAAACAAATATGTACAATACTAAAGAAACAATGTGGTAGCAATATCATTTTCATATAATTTACAAGATTACTACTACAGGTGGCATACCAGCAGCTGTTGATATCTAGAAGAAATGATGGATAACAGCACTGCAACATGCATTATTTCATTCCCATTTGAAATTTTAAAAAAGCAGTTTTGTTAGAAACATTTTTAAAATTAAGAAAGCCAAAGACTGATGACCACATATTGCAGTCATTGTCATTTCTGTCAAGAAATCAGAACACATGGCGCTCTCTCATTTCTCTTATTCTCTTTTTCTGTTCTCTCTCTCTATCTCAGGAAATGTAGAAGTATATTTCATTTCATAGGCTTGGCTGTGACCAGAAATGTTAGTTCATAGTAGGAAGGGAATACAACTATGCATACTTCCAACTTGTCTCTTTCCTCTCTTCCAAAGAGGAACTGTAATGTATCTATGTTGTGGGTCCAAAAAACGAAACATTGTGAATATTACTCCCACATGTTGTAGGCTGTGGAGTCCCAATTTACGAGTTTCTAACAGTTTTCTGTGGTCCGTGTCTCCTCTCTCACATGCACCACCATTTTTTAAAGTTGTCATGAGAGGCGGAGAGCATATAGGTGTTTTTAATAAACAGACCCACTGAACTCTGTGCTCTCTCATTATCTTTTTTTTAATTATCTTGGTGAGAACACGAGTGAGAGTTGAAATTCCTCTCTCCGTCAGGTGATGGGGACACTTTAGTTACAATCTTCTGTGATTGTGCACGTTATGAATGCCACACTCATGCGCCGCAACGGGCTAAGTGACTTCATCATTAAAGTCTCGTTTCTTGCAATTAGTTCTTTAAAAATTGAGGTTGTAGTAATCACAGCTGGTGGAAATTCTTTAAACTGATTCTCATTAAGTTCTATAGTTCCTCACAGGGCTTTGAGGATGTCGCCTGCAGGGTTTTGTTTACATTTCAGAAGGTGGTGCTCAGATAGGTGCATATGGAGGCATTTACTAGGGGTTATAGTTCGGTAAACCCACTCACCAAAGCATACTGACACACATTCCAGACACTCACAATTATACTTGTTAGAGATCTGCTTATGATGAATTATTGCTTATTGTTTCACGTAAATGAAAAGTGAGCCGAAAGTCTGGAAAGCAAACTGCATAGATGTAAATCACAAAATGCAAAAGTCTGCAACAGAAGTATAATGTGTAACTGTAACATAGTTAAAAAGACACTGGAACCTTTAAACCCCTTATCCAAAGCTTAAACAAAATATCATTATACCTTGAATGTTTTTGCAAAACACAGACTGACATTTTGAAGGGTCAGGGCTGCACTATAACTGTCGTTATAGTAGATAAATGCTAAATTAGGCAGAAAAACAACCAACTCCTCTTCATTCAAAATTCTCTTGTGATAACCCATATCACACACACACACACACACAAACACACACACCCCGAGTGTTCTAAGGTTATCTTAAAGCTTGAGTGAGGGTTGTCATGGGACACTGAATATGATGCTGGTGACAAACTGTGCTGATTGTTTGAAAAGCAGGTAGCTAGAGTTTACTGGTAAACATCTCTGAATCTCACATTTTCTGCTGAAATTTGCCATCTGTGCATGTCCTGTTTCTTGCTTATTACATGGAATATCCTGGTAACACGCTGTGCTTGTGTTGTGGATATGAAAACCTTTTCTGCATATGACCATAACTGGGCCAATATTTTTCTTGGATCTAGAATTAAATGTAAACACACCGATTGAGAGATGAGGGCTGTCAGGTTGGGACATAGCATACAATGTCAGCTTTTTAATGGGTTCGAGTTTCGGGATACTCATCAGATCCAAGTCCTAGCCTGTCAACATACGGTATTTCAATATGCTCAATATACACAGCATTTGTCAAGTTTTGTCAGGGTGGAAATGCTGATCTTGGATCACTGAAACGCACATTTCATAGGACTGTCCCAAAAGCAAAATTGATCCAAGATCTGCATTCCTGCTTGACAGAGCCTGACAAATGTAAGCTAGGATACTCAGTAGCCCCATTTTCCCACATTTTAGTTTCCCAGTTATATTACAGTAGAGCAAGCTCCATCTCCATCTCAGACTAGCTCCACCTTGGAGTTGGGGTAAACAGCAACAACGTCGTAGCCCTCTGGGGGCTGGACGCGTGCCTTGGCGTGGGTCTCACAGTACAGATTGTCCTCGATGAAGAAGTAGCCTTTCTGCTTGAGGTTGACGCCGCAGTCGTCGCACATGAAGCACTCGGGGTGGTAGAGCTTGTCCCTGGCCTTCACGATGGTGCCACTGGATGGAGAGATGATGGAGAGACAGAGAGTGAGAGGAGACGAATTTAGAGACGCAGCAGAGGATGACTGCAAAACGAAAAACAATCCAGCACACCAAAAAAAGATACATTAAACAGACCGGATTGGTGTCAGTGTAAGTCACTGCAGTAATGTCATATATACTTTAAGCCTTTCCTCTTTGATCCTAGACACTGCCTACATTACCTGAAAAGGTTGACTTGGTGTTATTCATGAGCTAAAGACCAAGCGTTTTAACGGATTCTTAACACTGCCAATAAAAACACCAGACAACACCTTGCGCCTTAAAATGTTGCTCCATGTGCTGTATGACACTTTTTCAATCATTATTTCCCAGAGATTTATCAAGTATGATGCTTTTCACAGAACAGAAAATATTGCTGGATTTGTTTATATTGCTAGAGAAATATACAGTGTAGCCATGAAGGACATTTACAGAAATGTCAAAGGTTTAAGTGATGATAGGTCATCTTTTCTGGTAAATGTGTCATAGTTTCACTTGAAATGTATTCATTTTAAGCCACACCAGGGTTTTGATTAATCCATTTAAGACTCATTGTGACAGTTTTCCTAGTAACAGATTGTGTTTAGTGCTGACAGATTTCTAGTTCTTCTTACTTATCTTGTGGTTTCTTTCTGTTTTTCCCAGAGTCTGAATTTTAATTATATATTTTAATGACTATGTATAGGAATAACACCGCCTTATATGAAGTGAAAGGTAAAATGCAATAAAGATAGTGGGGACTAGCCTTACAATGGAACAGTATAGTGTTGCATTGCTGAGGAGGGATGAAAATGTGATAGGAAAATTATACAATGACAAGGAAACTGCAAAATGTAAATAGCCTTAAAAGGCACTGCAAGCAGTATTTAGCGAGGTGCCATCATCGCAGAGGACAAAACATTAAGCAGAACACTTTAAAAGGAAGTAAGTGATGATGAATTGCTTATGACTGACTCAAGGCTGTTTATTAAACTTTCCTTTATCAATGCAAATTAGCAATTATCATACTTTATAGCGACTGTAACCATGCAAGCATGTTTATATATATCATCATATGTCATATTTCTGGGAGGTTTTCAAAGAACACATCCTGAGAGGCGTTTCAGGTGGAGGAGGTAAGGTTACACACATTCATACTGTCACACCTGGGAGCTGAATAGTACATGTTTATTTTGCTGGCTGGCAACTGATCAACACTGCTGCTTTTGGAAGTTCACTGCCTCACTCTCGCACAGTGCCGGCAGTTGTTAAAGGCGTTGTTCATTCACTGTTCCCAATAAGATTTTCCTTTCTGGACTGGGGATTTAAGCCAGCGACCATTCAGTCATAAGCCTGCTGCTTTTTTGTTTTTAACTGCTTTCCCACCTAACCACACGACTTGCTGGATTAACTCTTGACACAGTGCTCTATATTTGTTTTAAAAAAGCTGTAAAATGCTCCCAGGTCATAGCAGCCTTATTGTGCCCTGTGAGCTCCTACAATGCACTCTTGTTAACAAGTAAAGTAAGCAGGTGACATCACTGCTTACCTGGAGCTGCTTTTATAGAGTGGGGATTACCGTTGCATGTGGTAACTTTGGCAGAAAGGTGTGTGTGCATGAGCTCGAGCTAAATGTTTTGGGTTAGGTCTGTAATGTGTGCGTGGGAAAGGGTGTGGAGGATGGCTTGGTTTAATCATTAAAATGATAAATGGGAATAGATTTTGTTTGAGTATTCGTGAAAGGCATGTTGGTGCAGGTCGACCTGCAAGAGTTAACCTCTGTTTCACAGTCAGGGAAGAACCTTTACTCACCTTGCGTTGTCCAACATTAAAACTTTATGACCACAGGCGGTGTGATAAAACCAGACAGGGACATGAGAAGGCCATAAAAATTGTTTTAACAGCAAATTTAAGAATAAATCATTCATATATTCGGCATCATATATATGTAATTGTGGACCGCAGTAGCCATCAATTTTATACCTTTAAGTTTTATGATAAAAATGTTTTTATACCTTAGTGTTGAAATAAAAAGCAAAATGAATATTTTATGTATACAATAAACATTTTGGATGTAGAAGTGGTCTTTACACTTTAAGACCAAAAGCTGAATCACAGGCTTCTTAAAGGGGTCTCTGAACAATAAGACACACTTACCTACTTATTCTATGAGATATTCCAAGATGTCATACAGTCCACTTCTCAGTATTTACTTAAAAATGAGACCAGGATCTATACAATACTTACACAATGCCATTACAGCAGCGCGTGCACTGGGGTAGCTTCTGAAGACCAGGCATGGGACTAGAGATGGGGATGGGGCTTCCCAGTTTGGGGATTGGAGACCTGATCGGAGACTTTAAGTTTCTCATTCTCTCTGTTGGGGACACACCTAGAAATAACAAAATAAGCACAGAATAAATATAGGAACTTTGGAAACTACACCATAACCCATTCAGGTGCCAGACCTTACAAATAACCATGCATACTATGCATCTATAATCCAGGTAACCACTGGATTCCAGGTAGGGCCTATCCAGTAATTCAAAAGAAACCCCCCCCCATACAGGTTCATGAGAGTATCTGTGCCTGTTTACACTCTGCAGGAAATCCCCTTTGAGTTCCAGGTGGTAATACTAGATCATGGTGGTTGTCAGGTCTGTGGTAAGCTGGTAAGTGATACAAAGATGGTTTCGCATTTCCCACACTACCCTCAAAGGTGGGTACAGGGGTCAGTTTCTGTTCCCCACTGAGCTATTTCTCACCATTTCTGGCTTTCCTAACAGATATGTGTGTATAGTTATAAACTAATTAGTGCGCTATTATCTTCCACATTATTTTTTTCACTTTTTTGAAAGATTACTTTTCCAACATTCACACGGTGCCATGTCAAATTATGCAGCTCATCAATTATACAGTCTTGATTTGTGATAAATGTATTGTGTTGTATTAACAGGTGTTTCTATTGTTGCCACAATGAGCCAAAAGAAACAATTAAAGCATTCTGCAACAACACAAGAAAAACATTTGCTGGAAGACACCAACAATCAATCAGCTACAGTTTTTTCAGTATATAATGCACATTTATGTTGTTAAAGTTCTTCAAACAAAGGCTATATTTTTTAACTAACATAAGCAATTGAGGCTGGCAATTCTGGTGGTAGACAGGGGTTTCTGCCTTCCCACAGATTTTTTTACTAAGAGCGGTCAACTCCAACCATCAAGCGTTTAGTTATGCCCAACTGGAATGTAATGAAAGGGGCATAATTAATATTGGATATGTGGAGTCACTCCAGTGGTTCCAAGTGCACCAGGGCAGATCAGTGGGGCAAAGCTGTAAACTGCAGTATATGACATATGATTGCAGATGATGTGCTAGCAGATGCTATTCAGGCCAACAGGCCACTTATCACTGCCACTAACCACAGTCTAATTACCTCGTATCTGGCACCTTTCCCTCCCTCAGTAACCGTTAGCCTCTGCCTGCTCCATGGTGTGTTTAAGAGCTGACATTAGCTGGGTATGTTATTTCAGGGATTAATATCTCTATTACCTAATGATGCACTCTAATGGAAAGCCTTTTATGTGCAGAACCCCTTTTTCACAGAGGGGAAGGTTGACTAATAAAAGTCTTTAGACCACAGTAAGGAATAGATACAGAAAGTCGAATGAATGAGTGCTTGTTTAGAATCGGTTCTACATTTTTAAATAGCCAGACTACTTGGGCCACGTATATTTTGTTGCCAAATGCAGACAGACACCATATTTTATCTGACAGACAGTGACAAGTTGGCCCGTTACAACACATATCTCACCCCACGCAACATTCACAGCACAATGTGTGTCCTACACTGTGACTAATTTCACCCAGACACACTGTAAAACAGACGCACACTCATGTTAGCCCACGATACTAACTCAAACCTGTCAAGTGCGGAGTGTGAAGCCTCTGGGAATTTAAGGCAAAGGGAATCACAATGTGAAAAGATAAATAAAACAGCTGTAATAATATCATTTAAATTTTGGGATATTGTATCAACTTCTCAAGGATGTAATAAAAAAAAAAAGTGTTCCTTGACCATGCAGCACATACTTTAGGATTACATTTCTCTTAGGGGTTTAAAAGGGTTTTATCAAATCAACTGTGAAGAAAGATCATTAAAATATTGTCTCAACGTTATCATGAGAGGAAGAAAATGATTGGAAAACATGGTAGAAAGTGCTGACATGATAACTGATTAATAGAAAATGAATCAATGACAAATGACACTATTGATTAATGAATTACAGTGAAGTAAAACTAAGGATTCGTTTTTTGCTTTTCTTTGTCTCACTGTACACCGAGTACTTCAAGATCTTTCCACAAATGTTGTTCAGAAAAATAAAGCAATGACTTCACTTTGGCCACTGGGAGCTAATGATGAGCATTTATAGAGTAAGCAAATACAAGAATATACAACAACTATAACAGCAGTAATCTTTGCTATAGTGCTGTCAAAAGACGATGCTCCTGTGCCAACAGACAGCTGAAGGGTTAAGCCCCTCACCACTGGAATCACATGTTAACCCCCACCGGACTGGAAATCTTGCTAGGGCTTTAAATCTTGTATCCTTTCAGCTCTGTCTCGATCCCTGTGGAATAACAATCTGACTGGAATGCTCCCTCCACTTTGCCTTGAAACTTCACATCCAGAACTGAATTACTCTGCAGTGACTGATCTGAGCTGTGGTCACAACCACAGAATTCTATCACACTGTTCAAACCGAATCCAAGTTCATCCACTGGGATACTTTCATTTACTTCCCATATCATTCTTGAGGCAAAGTAATCTAACAATTAACAACTACTGCTGTATGTGAGCATTCCAAGTTTACATGTTATAACCCAGTAGGCAATCAAAAATTGGTTGTTTTATACTTTGAAAGTATAACATTTCCTTCTCAGCATAGCAGTGATGCTGATGGATGTCTTCGCACACCGAGGTCTTATTCTGAGAGGGGCACAGACTGCTTCCCCACTCAGCACTTTTCATGTATGGAAACTGGGTTTTGTGGCCATCATTCAATCACTGTTGTGACGAGCTACATCAATCCACGAGCTAAACAATGTAAGGTACAGTACAAAATATGATTCTTTTCTGATATGTTCTTTAAAAAAATAAAAATAAAAAAAAGACATCTTTGGAGTTTGGGGAATGGATGAGGTTTCAGAGAGGTCCCTGCAGTGTTATATTAAGTTTTCTCCTCTCTGTCTTCCCCTTAAATTAACCTCAAATTTTCACTAATGAAGGTGGAAATGCAAAAATATCATCGGTAACAGAGCAATCCCAAGTCTTCACATTCAGTAGTAAACTATAAAAATTTCTGTGCATTTCTTTAAAACATGCAGTTCTGTTCATATGTAAGGCTTTTTGTCATTTGTCATATAACTATGTAAAACCACAACATGTAATGGATAAAACAAACCCTCATATTGGTTCAATATGTACAAAAATACATACCAGTACAACTTTCTATTATCTACCAACCTTTATTATAAGGTTCAAACACCCTTACTTCACACCAGTATTTAACAGTGACTCCATCCCTCTTCCATCCACATTGCTATTCAATCATTGCAGAGTCTGTGGACTTCTGGGTAAACTGACACTCTTGTTTGCTTTAACTTTAAAAGCCCCTGAAAGTCAACATGGCCTCTACGGGGGGGCTTTCTCCTTCAAAAGGGGACCAACTACGGTGATTTTAAAGCCTGACAGCAAGGTATGCATTCCAAAACAGGATGATTTGACTTTTGCCCTGTGTGAGTGTCGAATGTGTTCAATTGTTAATTTGACTTCTTTATTCAGCTTTTAAAAAACAACAACCAAGGGACAGACTTCAGCAACATCCGTGGCAGGATTTCACACTCTCACAAAGATTAAATGACACCGTCGAACATCAACAGAGACAAGTAGCTTTCAAAATGATCCCAATGTAAACCTGATGTGTCTTCCTGTTTCAGCGAGGGCTTAGCCTGTCAATCAACCTGCCAGTCTCCCATGGTGAAAGACCACTGACAGCAGACACAAAGAGTTCCCTTTAACTCCCTTAAATCCATCAGCAGTGTACTCTCTCCCCCCAGACCTCTTTGTCTGCCATTAGCATCCGTCTCTTTCTCTAACTCTCCCTCTCTCTCTCTCTCTCGTTGCTTTACGTGTAACGGTAAGTGTTAAATTTAGGAAACAGTATGGTCTGGCTCTGCTCCAGGCCTCACTGTGGGAGCAGTCAGCGTTGTTCCTTGTGCTGTGGATTTTCCCGTCGGCTCTGAGATCTAAGGTAGACCCAGAGATGTGATAACCGAGCTGGATGTTTTTACTCTTGAACTGGGATAATAATATTCTACATGGAAAGAAAAGCAGTGATTGATTTATCTTGAAATATGAGAAAATGGGCCTTTTCATCATTCATCATAACATTATATGTTTCGGCCAAAGGTAATGATTAGACCAATAGAGTATATGATTGCAGTATGCATTATCTTTTGACCTTGGGCTCAAGACAAATTGATGGGGCGACTGACTTAATGCAATGACAAAGACCTCTAAAAGACTAAAAAGCTAGCTGTCAATCATTCTGACCACTTCTGACATGAAGGATCAATGTTCTGCTGAAGTACTTTAGGTTTACTTTTACTAGAGAAAAGGCCAATTTATAAGCGGAGTCATTTCATATTCAGGGTCAATAGCGTATTTTCCATATTTTCTTTGCTGTAAAAAGTAAATATCAGGAGGGCACATTAACTACAAGCTGCAGGAAAATATTCAAATCGGCACCAATAATTAGCCATCATTGACTTCTCTAACAAAAACATCTGTTCTAGTATTGGCATCCAAAACCCACATCGGTCAAACCAGAGTATGTAAAGTCTCTTTGGAGAGCATTAAGGGTTCAAATAGATGACAACATACATACACTACCGTTCAAAAGTTTGGGGTCACCCAAACAATTTTGTGTTTTCCATGAAAAGTCACACTTATTCACCACCATACGTTGTGAAATGAATAGAAAATAGAGTCAAGAC
>JAVQJD010005136.1:0-19551 GCA_036023655.1 Nannoperca australis
AAACACCAAAAACCTCTCCACCAGCACATTTGTGGAGGGCACGACACCAACAAGTTAACAACAAACAAAAAACCCATAAGTACAAAGTTAAATAACAAAAAGATTTAAAAGAGCAAGTAAGACGAGCGGAGCAACCGTATCAGGCAGCACGCACTTATAAGCGCATGCGTACATGCGCACGTGCACACACAAGTCTCGTAATTCCTCTGCGTCCATGGAGCTCAACTAAAACAATGCGGCTCTGTTGACATTGAGCAGAACCTCTCGACTGCATGTCCACTTCATGATAGAAAGACTTGACTAAAACATCAGGAACACCACGACTGATGTACGAAAAACACAGGAAAAACACAGAAACACCGTCTCGTAGGGAGAGAGAGAAGCCACAGCGTGTGCACGCGACGCCATAGTAACGCAAGATTGCGATCTCTTGTTCATATAAAATTATTAATTAGAGCAGCTTTAAAGCAAGACTTTGTAACCTTTGATGAACAGTGGCCACAGCGATGACAAGTGACACTTGTTAATGGTAAATGTGTAGTGCCTGACCTGAAGCAATATCTAAAGTTAAGACCTTAGCCAAAAGCTACTGGTCATACCAGACTAAGTAAGGCTGGAGCAGCTATTGAGTAAAGGTCTGCTTTCAAGCTTACCAATTCATTCAGCTTTACTTTAATATTCTTCTCTGTGTCTTGGCTTTAGGAAAGAAAGGTTTATTTTAATTACTATAGTCTGGGTTGTCTTAGACCATGAACATGTCATGCTGTCTTCAAATGGAACAGCTAGCCACTTTTATTTCATTAGTAAAGTATGAGCCCTAATGCAAATTTCACTAATATTATAGGCCTAGTCTGATCCAGAACTCAAGCTTTCTAACTGCATTTGTCAATTATGTATGTGCTGCAGAGAGCAACTATGGGAAACACACTGTTGTGGCTGACACCTTTCAAAACCTGATATTTCCTCTTTTTAGCAAGAGCCTTCCACAGTTGAAATAGTTTTGGCTTCACTGAACTATTCTGACACATTCTTCTACTAATGGTAATGTAATGTACTAATCCCTCAAGATGACAATGTGAAATATGTGAATGTTCTAAATAAAACATATTAACAAAATTAAAAAAAAATAATAATATTTAGTAGAAGGTGAAGCATTACATAATATTGTTTTTTCTCAAACCTGTTTCTTTTGGTGGTCAGTCTATGAAATTTTATTTGATGATATAATTTTCTTTTTCACAAATCCTAGCATAATAAACTTTTCAGTACTCTTTTCAATTTCGATAACTCGTAAAAACAAATTGCAGGGTTAACAGTTTGGAAGAATCACACAAAGATTCCCAGAAGTGATCTCACAGTAATGTTAGAAAATAGATCCAAATCAAAGCATTTGCATAATTGTGTTTACGATGTAGAAAATGGACAATAATAGCTGCTTTCATAGGAGTATGCACACCCGGACCATGTAATTTACTCCTGTGTTTGCGTGTGTGTGTGTGTGTGGCAGATCAGAGGTTTTGTAAATTGTTTATCCGAGTACAAAAGTGCAAAATGCTCGACACAACTTGGGACAACATGATGAGCCATTGAAGCGTGATAATAACGTGAGAAAGTCAGCAAAAATAAAGCAAGTCGAAAGATAAAAAAAGGGGCTTGAAAAAAAACAAGCAAAAGGCCTGACGAAACCAAAATAGGAGGCTTGAGGAGAGCCTAATGCAGCCCTGCAATAAACAAAATTACAGATCAGCTTGGCTTCGTTTCACATTTTTGGAACCGCAAAACCTGATTTCCTGTTTATCTAGTTGGGAAGATAGGGAAGAGTTAAGGCGTAATTTGAATCCATATTTAATCTGACTTTAACAGGAGGTTTTTTCCCGGATTTGACATCTGTGTGGTGACACACACATCAGCAGTCATATGACTCATTAGTATGTGTGTGTGTCATACTGGGTTAGGGGTTATGCTGTATTCGTACTGAGCGTGCGAGCCTGCGTCTGTCAGTGTGTGATGTGTGCGTTTGTCCACATTTTTAACACCGACATTCAAGGTTTATTGCAAAAATGCGTTGACAGGGAAACCTGCAGGGCACTTTCTCATAGTTCCCCTGATGAGCTCTGCTGTGAGTAAGATGGAGGGGAGTGATGGGAACAGAGGACGAGAAGTTGTCAGGAGTCAAGAAAGGAAATATACTATGGAGGAGATAGGAGCTCACATAGAAAATAAGCACTGTATTACAGTACTTCCAGTAGAAACACTTATTTAGAATAGACGTGAAATAGTTGAACAAGGTCAAGGCAGTGAGAACAAAACACAAAATTTCCGCACAGAGCCTTGTAAACAATGGGGAGGCTGAGTGACCAGTGGAACAGACAGCAGACCTCATTCATTCAATAAAGGCCGTACAGTGACAGTATAGCCATTCACGTCATTGTGTTGTTGGCCACCCACGCTGATACTTGTCTTTGGCTCCAAATAAAACGTTTATATTACATATCTTTAAAGTAATATTTTGCAAATTTCTACCTTAAGCTTGTCTTACTTTAAAAAGAAAGCTGTAGTCCTTTCAGGTGAGGGAAAACATTTGAATCCTTAAAGCTTTTGAAATTTTCTCAAGAACTTTCACCCATTTTCCTTGTTGGATGTTTTCCAACCTCACAGGAAGGCATGTTGTGTAAATACAAAAGTGTTCTGAAGGCATAAATCTTACACATGAACCTCGTTAATTAGCACTGCGTGCCACAGAGAAGGTTAATATTCCATAAATTGCAACCTTGGAGTTCATGTAAGAAATTATCTGCCAAGCCAAAGCCAGAGGTAATTACAGTGCGGAGGACCTCACAGAGCAGCTTTTGTTGTGTGACAGGGGTTTACACAATCAGTCAGAAATGCAAAAGGTGAGCTTCCCTCAGGCCGAGTCCTTGACAGCTTCAACTCTCACTGCTATCAAAATACATCTGCTTTTTCCTGAGTGTGGGCCGACGGCTAAACACAAGGCAAAGTCTCCCAGTCTCCCACATGAAACATTATACAATGGCCAATAAATTTTGAACCTAAGGCTTGGCCTTAAAACCCTGATGCATAAATGTAAAACGACCTCACTTGTCAGGAAACACCCTTTTAGCACCGGCTTGATGCAGTGGGTGGGTGGGTAGGGGTTGTTCAAGTCAATCAAATAGACTTGGAAAGGATTAGACCTTTCCAAGGAGGAAAAAAGTCGGTCTTCTTAGTGTTCATTAATAAGTGGGTCAGTCTAAAGCTTTATGTGCTGTATTGATGTCCAGGATGTGTTTTCAACCTTTGTTGTCTGACATATCCTCTCATCCCCACTCAAGTACTGCTTCAACACCACCTGTCAAGTAACAAATGTGTTCATATGAATTGTTTTTAAGGTGGATGTTAAGTAACACTATATACTCGATTACTATATATGTTGTTACAGACTTTTTCAGAAACTGTTACCAAATATGTTTAGCTAACTATTTTATTATAGTTTATTATTTTTGGCAAATTCTTTCAAATGTTTGTCCTCTCTTAGCTATTTAAACCATTTGTACACTTTATTGCTTTTACAAATGTTAAATTTTTTCTGGCTTGCTAACTAGTTTTCATATAATCTCTATGGAAACATATGGCTCGTTACAACTGGCTCTGGTTGGTAGGAGATGTGTCCCATGCAGTCAGTCTATTGTAGATTGTCTATTGTTGATTATTGTGACAATAAATGTACTAAAATTCAAAATCACACCAATTTATAATCCTATTTGGATGTTTATTTTTCTCCTAAATATGATTACATGGATCACATTTTTTACCAAATCATAATTCCTGTGTTTTCAAATTGACTATGCTACTCCACAGTCTTTCCACGTACCCCCTGACAGCTGCAGAAGTACCACCTGGGGCACAAGATCCCTTGGTTGGGAATCACTAATATATCCACCAACTGAGTAAACTGAACCTGACTCGCAGCTTCACCCTCTGGGAAGATCGGCGAACAGCAAATGACATCAAATCACTTTGTGCCACATGTTCCATGAACTTGACACCATTGATTGGTTTATTAGACACAGCCGTCTTTTAAGACTCTAACATGGGAGTGGTGCAGCAGTATACTGCCACAGGGCAGCATTCACAGTGTGAACAGCAACAATAAATCATCTGCCCTTTCTTTATCTCAGTACTGCCACAGCAGTTAACAGGATTGGAGAGCGACAAATTCCATATAGCATAATTACATCAATCTGATTACAAATTGTGTTAATCCTATTACAAAAGAGTGATAATTGAGTAAAAGGGAGATACTTTATGACAGTTGTGTGACACATTTGAAGAGCTAAAGGCGCACTGATTGTGAGGTTTCAATGTTGCAAATATTACTAGACTATTGAGATTATAATGTGAAAATGATCATAATAAATCTGGAACCTTTTTGGACAATTTCCCATTCCAAATACCTGCCCAAATAATTCATTTAACACTCCTGAGCTGGAATGATCTTATAATCGTGGTACCGAGTAATGTTTCAGGTAGTAGCGATAAATTTCATTTTGAGAGTGACCTTGTCCCGCTTCAGCCCAGCAGCTGCTCAGTCTGTCAGGCTTTTTCTCTCTGTGCCACAGCAGCAGCTGAGGAGCCATTTTGGGGCCTGATGCATTCAACAGCTGGTGGTGCCAAGCCCAGGTTGGGCGTAGGAGGAGGATAGAAGAAGGGGGAGCACGAGGTCGTCTGTCTATCGAGCCGTGGAAACACGGGACACAGAGCATATCGTACGACAGGCACGCAGCCAAAAGGCAAAACAGGAACAGCACTTCACTCAGCTCTCCCAGAGCTGACCTAAAATCACATTTAAACTGCAGCTATAAGCGTCCCATCACTCAAACTACTGTGTAATGCATGCCATGAGAACAGCGCATGTAACTTGCCCATATGCTGCATGTTTTAGGAACCAAACGCCAGAGCTGGCTTCGGTTCACAGCACTGTTCCCATTCCGGGGCCAGGTATGCATGTGTGCTTGCGGACACGGTGAGACAAAGCACCGCTTGTGGATTTTTGAGACATGAGCTTCACTTTATAAGAGTGTGAAAAAAAAGAAGTGGACGGTGTTCCATTTTTCTTACGATCCCAGGATGTGTTTACATAAAATCAACCTTAGTGGTGTCAAGTAATGGAAAAATCTCTGCTGGTTTGAATGTTTACCGACACCAGAGGATATGAGAGAGGGAATCGTTTTGCGAATGACCTTTGTCTTGAAATATCTCAAACCTCTATGCTGCACTTCATTGCAACTCGCTCCTCCTGCATCTGCGAAACTGACACTCCGGGAAGATTTTCACTCTGCCTTTATGTTTCGCTCAATCATGCAACCTACTGGGTGTGTTAGAGTTTCTCTGTCTACTTACAAGTTATGTGCTCTGTGTACTCTTTATGCCGCCTGTGTGTGTGTGTTTTCAGGAGAGTGTAGAGATGACAAGACAGCTGAACAAATGAAGAAAGAGATAAACAGGACACACCAGGTGGATGGGGGGTAGAATCCAGACGGCACTGTGAGCGATTCTTTTCTCAGTATTTCCCTATTCACATTTCAGTCAATGCAACTAAGAATTTAGACAATTTCGAACTGTTTTTGTTAGATAAGGCCATGTATATTAATCAACTATTTAATATATATGCATGCCATGATTTTATCACACACGCCCCTCTGTGTGATTATCTGGGGCCTCCCAATCAATAATCAAGCCTATAATGTCACTACATAAACAAACCTCAAAGATAACGGTGCACGAATGGCCCTGCGCCAGATATAAGATATACCCACTCACACACGTACACCAACATGCATTTACCTACAATACATGCACAGTCATGTACAATACATACAGACGTGCATGATACACATCCACACAATCATTTTCATCTGTTCTGTTGTTTTCACCCTGAACTGAAAAGCTTAATCAGCCTTGTATACTGTACATACACCCCTGTTATCTAAACGAACAAATACAGAAATATGATTAAATAAACCTGGGTCTTACTTTTGTGCTTTTGGCCATCATTTGTATCGTCTTTGACAAATATACTCACTGAAAGGGACTGCTTAGATCTGGGTACATAGTGATGTCACTACAATGAAGTCCGACAAGGCAAGAAACATGATCAGAAAAGTTTTGTATGAACAATCGAATTACCCCTCAAAGCAAACATTTAATCATAAATGCTGCAGAAGGTATTTTTCTTGCACAAATTTTCATTTTCTTCAGTTGGACTGATAACCCAGTCAAAGCTCGGTTTTACGATGATTCACTGCGATTATCCTGCATTTCCAGGAGGTTAGACGAACACTGCTGCCATATCCTTATTTGACACACTACACACCTCCTCTGGGGCACGCAAGGTGTGCCAATGAATATTTCAGGGAGTCAAAATGGATATTACTCCTGAGTCAGACGTGCTGGCACAGGCTGCAGCGCTACAGGTGGGGCATTAGTGCCAGGCACGCTCAGAGCACAGGGGTAATGTATCGAGACATTATGGGCTCCGGACGTTTTAGTCTTTTTTTCCCTGCTCTGATAAATGAAGGTTGCATGTGGAAGATTTGGCTGCAGTTAAAAGGAAGTTCAGAAAGATTATGGCAGCTTTTGCTAATCTACCACAAGTACCTTTAGTTACAACAGATGGATGCAACACCATCAGTTTGGAGTTCCATCATTTGACGTTTGTTTAAGTTTTGAATGACGTCAGATCTGGACACTCTGCTAACCTTAGCATAACGCATTTACTATCATATATGTTTCTCTCTTAAGGACTGTGCAGACTTCAGTTGCATTATGTTAATATAGATCTTTCCTCATTTTACTAAGCAAAAATTACATCCATTCATCCCCCTGCCTTATGGTATAGTGATTAGCATGCTACAACTGACTTGAAACTACACTGCAGGTTACTCAGATTGTAGTTTCAGCTGTTTATGTGTCATCCAGAAGGTTTTAGGCAATAGAGTCCTCACATGGCTCATCAAAAGATAAGCTCCTCTCACAATTCTTGTATTTCAGCTGAGACCTCTCTTCCCACAATTATAAAGCTCAGGAATTGCCTTTAACCAGTCACTGTACAAATACTTTGACATAAGCCACACATGAAAGAGCTTACTTTCTCCCCCAGCTGTGAAACGTGACACTGTGCTTTTATATAAACCCCCCAAAATCAATGCAGGCTTAACAAGTGATAACATAGGAATTGGTAAACTGTGTAGCCAAGATCTTATAAGGATGTACAAAGCACAGCAGCCATTATTTGGACATGTGAGGCACATTATACTTGGCTGCCGGCTCTGAATTTGCAAGAGGCACTTTGACTGCAGCTACAAAGGGGCTACAAGACCTATTCAGGGCTTTACTCATCCTTTTCAATGTCATTCATAACAATACGTCTTATCGTCGAGTATCCATCTCCTTTCATGTCTCTCCTCAGGGACCAAACCAGTATCGTAAGTTATATGCCATGCATTAAATGTGGTTCTGCCCATTTATTTTCCATAAGACGTCAGTCAGGCTCTAAAAGTAATAAGTCAGCACTGCTGGGAAAGACATTTGCAAACTAAATAAGGCCTCCATTCTGACACCACAAATGTGTGCCTAGAACTGCTGTCGCCATGGTACCGCCTGTCAGCATCGTTGTCGCTGGTGTCGTCATGGCAGTTTGGGCTGATGTTCATTTGTGTTTAATCTTTTCTGTGGGTGTGACAGTTGGTGGTCAGGGGGGGACTCTGGGAGCAGGGGTGTGGTTAATGTGTCAGTCAGCTACTGTTTAGGCACAAGACCAGGACAAAGTCAGAGAGCAGAGGATGAATAATTTATTTTTCTTCAGGTAAAGAATAAAACTTAGATTCACACACAGTTATGTGTGATTTCAGTTCAGTTATTTATTTTCCTTTTCTTTATGTACTTCATTTTTACCCATGGTAGCGACGTGACACGGCTCTGGTGATGGCAGTGTAGACTGGTTGGTCGGTCCACCACTTTGGTTCGAGGCATAAATATCTAAACAACTTACGGATGCATTTCCATGAAATGATATACAGATATTCATGGTCCCCAAAGGTGAATTAATAATGGCTTTAATGGCGAGCTGCAACCGTGCGGATCATTATCTCCGACATTTGAAGATTGTCACCAGCCATAATATCCGTGCTTGTTTGCTCACTTGAGTTTCAATTTCACACTCAATTTTATTTCAAACGTTCTTTTACTCTCAGTGTGTGGCCGTCATTTTCATAGGCTGGTGGTCCCTCCCCTTTTACTATGTAGCCAAAATGGCAACCTTTAAGGGTGAGAAGTGTTCCTGCATTCCACACTCAACTTTTTAACTGAGTAATGAGTTCAGCATCCAGGTACTCATAGTGCACTGCTTTCTGCCATAATTGTCAGTGTAAACACACATAAAATAGCAAGTGTAAGTACTGAAGAACACAAGCTGAGATTCAGCTTTAGTCTTGGAAGAATCCTCAACTAAATGTATGCATCCAGAGCGGTGACATGGAATTAAGAGACATGTGTCTCTTGTGAAGCATTATAGTGGTCAGTTGGTGGTCTGGAGGAGCAGTGGAAGAATGTGAAAGACATTTTTCTTTTTGTATGTTCATTTTGGTCTGTTTCTCTCTCTCTTGGGGGAGCATCCGGGTATGGACAGGTCTGGACTGGACTGTGTGTGTGTTGGATTGAGGTTACCTACTGTAGTGTAGACTGGGTGCTAGAGAGAATCATTTGTTTTCTTTTCAGAAGCGTGCCCTGAGTAGGTTTACATTATAGCTGTGCCATATGCTCTACCCAGGAAATGGGCTTTATTAATACGTTTAAGAGCACGTCAGGCATTGGTGACTTATGGGCTATGTAAGCCAATGTGAAGGTGCATTGTCGGCATCTTTTTACAAATAAAGACGGGGTAAAAGTGGAAAAAAAACGTGGAAAGAAAAACATTCTCAAGGGGCCTCTGTGGAGCAGGGGACCAACTGGTTTCAGGCCTGTCACAGGGGAGAGGGTTGTTTTAGCTGAGCCTCTGCGTTCCAGGTGTTGCTTTTTAATTGGCAATTCCGCAAGCAATAAAGCATTTCACTTACTTTCGCTTGTAAAGTGCTTTCATTCCATCTCCAAATGATGTAATTACCCCACCATCCCAGGCGAGAGGACGGCAGGAGAGGGGGGGCGTTTGCTCTCCGTGCAGCTTGCTCTCTCAGCAAGAAGCCTGGTGAAGGGTTTCCTGGAGTATGTTTTCATTTAGGAATCCAAACACCATAAAGTGAGGTAGTCGTTTGCACAATAAACCTACGCTTTAATTTCATTTTGAGCTCCCCCTGCTCTGTGTGTGTCTGATATTTATGAAAACAAAAAAAAAATACATTAAAAAAATATAGGTTTTGGGGTTCTCTTTGATGTATGAAAGGCGGCGGGGGACTTTTGTTCTTTGTTCCTGGACACAGATGGCGATTGATTTTGTTTGAACATTAATCTTTTCTTGGTTTTCATAAAGCTGCAGGAGCATAGTTTTGTTTTCGTTGCAGTTTGAGAATAGTATATGCTATAGAATAAGTAAATGCTTTTATACACTTTTGCTTTCATTTGTGCTGTGACACATTGCTTGTTCACAACTTCACTAGCCCATCCAGTGCCAATGAAAATAAGTTTTAAACTTGACTATTCTTCACTTTTGTATTGAGGTTGTCTTTAGTAAAAGGACGAGAAGTTTACTATTACAGACATGCTAATGAATTCAGCTTACCCATGGAGTGATGTTATCATTTGAAATTTTATGGGAAGGGGAGATTTTAAGAAACTTATTTTCCTGTTTTTGTAGTGTGGAATTCCCTCAGGGACACAAAAAGGTCACAACGAGAGCCAAGTGTCTGTCGGCCAAGCGTGTGGAGATGTGTAACACTAACCTGAAATCATTTGCCTAAAACGGATCTTGTGATCCACCTGAGGATTGTGAACCCTCAAGAACAAGTTCAGCCTGTCAGCTTGTGGCATGGACCAGGCTCTGAAACATAAACTCCATTTGATCAACATCGCCCACCGATAGGTGAAAAACCAGGTGAATTCCACTGAAGCTGTAGGACCAAATAACTCAGCGTGGATGTAACAACACAGAGGGGAAAGTCAAAGGGAAAACACTCTTTTCGCATAAGGCCTACCTGGCAGTGTTTTAGCATATCAGACCTCCCCAGTGCCTGTCAGTATTCCAGCAGTGGCAACATTGCCAAAAAACACAAAAACAAGCTGTTCGCTATCACTGCCGTTCCCATGGGAACAGGCCCGCAGAGGGTGTGCCCGCTCCGACACTCATCTGCACAAATAGTATGCAAGCCTACTCTCCAGCATGCTACCCAACCGGGGGGGCACTGCACAATCTGCACAGTCTCCAGCACCCCCAGCCTCTTTCTTCAAGAACCAGGGCCTCATACAGAACCCTGCTATCAGTCTAAGTGATTAGCTGGCCCCGCTTGTGAAAAGTGCCACAAGGGGGAAAAGGATCAAGATTCCAGAGATGTTGGGCCTGCAAGTGCTCATTCGCACACTTCCTATCCTTAATAAAGACCACACGTTCCCAGCGGCTGGAGCAACGCTGGGCCGGCAGAGCTGCAGTTCAAAGCTCGACGGAGCTGCAGAAGAGAGAAAAAGTAAACAGCAGAGTGGACTGGCAAAACAATGAACAAATAAATGCCAGGCCGCTTCAATTAGCCACAGTTATTTTTGTTACGCTGTGGTATGAGAGAGGGAAAGTCAGTTTTAAAGGCATCACTTTGTTCTCTGCTTTTTTTGTGTGTTGTCAAGTCAGCCATCAGTAGGAATTAGCACCCCTCCTCACACCTCTGTTGCATCGCCACAGGTGGCACGAACACCATATAATTAGTATGGCGTGTACCTGCAATATTTTTGCATCGCTTTATGGAAGTGCATACAAATGCACCACAGAACAGGTGTCAGTGCCAGGTAGCAGTTACACATTTACATATCACTCTACAGCTCTAAATTAAACTAAAAGGTCAGACGTTCACATACACAAACTGTAAGCTGAAAGTTGTTTTGTTTTTGCCAGAGCTTCTACATATAGATGGAGAAAAGAAATTGAGGATTGTAGCCTAGCAATACAAAACCACATGTATAATATATAAAATATACAAATGTTAGAATATACCAACACAGGAACACTTTTTTAATAATGTATGACACAAGAAATACCACATGGCTTCAAAGAACTTACTTAAAATTTCACTTCACTCAAACGACAAAAAAACATATTTTGGCTATTTGGCCAGGTTCTGAGATGTCAGTCTCGGAGATCTTTACCTAAATCCTATTATGATGGAGGAGAATGCAATTTTGTTTGTTGTACTCAAATCATTAAGAAACTACATTTAAAAACATTTAAACAGCAACATCTATTTTCAGAAACTTAATACTTTGGATAATCCACAGAGCAAACATGTGAAACACTTCAGTCACAACACACACTCTGAGGCTATTTAATTAATACAGTGTAATTCAAAAGACCTGCAGTAAATCCTTCATAAAGGTTATGATGTTCAGTTTTTTTAAAAGCGTTTGAGAAATGTGTTGATTCATTTTGCAGGCTGTAGTTTGTGGTGCTGTTGCATTTTGTGTATTGTATTGCATTTCTATTGGAACCATTTCTCAGTATAATGTAGTTCATATGCACTGCACAGACCCAAGCCTCTCCTTAATGTAGTTTAACCAGGCCACAGATGCTACCTGCTTAGCCAGCTGACTAGCAAGATTGGCGTTTTAGCTTGCATTGCATTATTGCATTGCATTATTCTGTGAAAGTCTTAAGAGCCAGTGTTAATGGAAGCAGCTAGCTCAGTAATTCAGAGTTACCTCTGCAGCATTATAATGTTTTAAATGTTTTAAAACTGTGAGGAACACAGTCACACAGGGGTTGCTGTATAGCTAACAAGAGATAGCTAACAAGAGATAGCTAACAAGAGCTAACGTCCGCTAGCTGGCAGTTGACATAAAAAGTGACCTTATGAAAGATAAACAGACTTTTTGAAAAATAAAAGAACTTGAATAAAGATGAATGTCAATAAAACTGTGAGGCTCCATAAAGGGCATTGTTAGCTATTTCCTTCAAACTGTGGAACCTCCTCTCTGTATTTGGTCTGTCTGTTCAGAACCACCTACAAAATCTCTTAGTTTCCTGTTTTGTGTTCCTTGTAGGTCCTTGACACATTTGTGCTTTTAGTGAGAGTGTAGGCTATTTGTTTCTCTCTTTTAGTTTTTTTCCATTTTGCTGCAGTTTTATCATGATTGTAAAGCTTATATTAAGGTCCTTGTTATGAGCATTAATTAATAGGTAATTATGCCCTACTAACTAAGATAAATTAGTTTGTAATGCTATTATAAGAAACTCATAGGCGTTTATTAAGGTTTTTAAGCAGTCTATAAAGTTTCTTAGAATGGCTCATAAATGTCTTATAATCTAGCAATAAATGTGTTTATGATGCTAATATTAACACTTAAATAGTCTCATTAGGACATGGTAATGTTAATAAGTGTCTTATGAGTACTTATAAGGGCCGTATTACCTATTAACTAATGTTTATAACAAGGACCTTAATATAAAGCGTTACTGTACCAGATAACAATCTGAACTAAATTTGAATATCCTGTGACTGTGGTCATCCTCTTATTATTTATATTAGTTCCTATCTCTGATCTAAGACTGTTTAAATGTAAAAACAGCAGCTCCACAAAAGAAAGAAAAACATTTTCTCCCTGAGGAAAACACCCAACTCCTAAGTGAGCAATAAATCTAGCACTTAGGAGAGGTTGTTCGTGTGTGTGTGTTTGTATTTGAGCGTGTAAATGTACTCAGTGTCCTCAAGTCCATAGCCTCCAAAGCTGTCAAATGTTGCCTGGCCCCTCAACATCCGTAACCTGTGACCCCTGTAACTCCTGTTTTGTTCTCGGCACTCCAGGCCCCTCAGATATCCCTCCACTGGAACTCCCCCAGATGACAGACTCCCCTCTCCTCTACACTCTTACACACTACCCCAGTAGCCTTTGACCTCCCCAGCACCTCTGCCTCTCTGCGTGGCTGCCCTCGCATTCCAGTAAAGGCGCTGAAACCTGAGCCTGCGGTGAGCTCATCGCCGGGCCACGGAATCAAGAGTTAAATGATACCAAAATACACAGAGAGGAGAGAAAACGGAGAGAGAAGGGGGAGAGGCAGCCGCTGGTGCAGGACAGGTCTGGAACTGGTTCTGTGTGTCTGCTCGCCGGGGCTCTTCGGGGGTTAAATTACACAAGAAAACGCAAGGAGGAAGAGGAAGAAGAAACTGCTGCCGTCTTTAAATTCTCTCAGCTTTTGTCTGTCTCGTTTTCACCCTCTTGCCGTCTCTCTCCACGGCCTGACTGGTGCCTGCAGTTTCCTCTTGACACACTCCAGCAAGCCCGCCGCCCTCCATCCGCGCTTTCAAGTTAACGAGCCCCGTCGGTCTCGTCCTCGTGCCTGGGAGCCAGGCTGGGATGCGAGTGAAATGCTGTGAGGTCGTGCTCTCTGCTCTCTCTATCTCTGTTCTTCTCTGACCCTGCCATGACCACCATGTGTCCAAAGACGGTAAGTGTCCCACTTTAAATTGTCTGCCAGTGTGTGTGTGTGTGTGTGCATAGTTTGGGGATTGTGTGGCCATGTCTGTGTTTAAAAAGTGCAAAAAATAACAGAAAAAAATCTTTACAAAACTGTTCCTCAAATGTCAAATCTCAGAATCATTGTGATTCATGTCTCATAATGTGATAAGTACCATTAAGATGCTTAATCACCGCAAACATAATTAAACCAATCAGTGTTTCTCTCAAGCTGAGTTCAGAAGATGAATGCAGTAAGTTAGAAAAGGGGGCTTTTTAGCCAAGAGAATCTCCAGCTGAAAGCAAAGATCAACTTTTAAAAGTTTTAAGAGTGCCATTAGATAAACCTTTTATCCATGCATTATTCATGGCTGCCATGCTTCTTTCTAGTTCACTGCCTGTGTCTCTGCCTGTGTCTCTCTTTGACCTTGTGCACTTGTCTTGTCAACCTTTGGGGTGACAAATCCCTCTGAAGCAGAGTTTTAAACAGGGTGATGATTTTAATGGGTGGCCTACTGGAGACACTAAATAAAAGGCTGAGTACATGTTGTTTAAAAAAATAAAAATAAGCATAATAAAAGAATGCATTCACATCCTCTCTCGGGGGTTGATTTAAAAATTCAGAACAGTGTAAGGGCCAGTTTACAATCAGAAATCTTCCACTTGCTCTTCCTTTCCTAGCAGAAAGCAATTTAAAATAATTGTGAGCGTTTCCAGCAATAACTTTCAAAATGTCTGAGGTGAAACAGTAATAATTATCTCTAACATCTTTTGCAATGGTCTCATTATTTAAATGGGTGTGAAGTGCTCCATTGCTCCTCACAGGTAAACACACCACATCTCTATGATCAAAAGCTTTTTAAAATTTTTGCGAGGGATCGCTGCCCTGAATGCACTTAGTTTACAAAGCTGTTTTATTCACAGGTTTTACTTAATACACAGCCCGCACGCCAAATCCCAGACCATGACTGCCAATGGACATGATTAATGAGTAAACATTACAACTTGCAGAGAATAACAGCACATACCACAGCAGCATTGACATATAACCTCTATTTAATTATCTTAATGAATTCAATTTTTCAGTATTTTCAAGCAATATCTAGGGCTTTTAGATGTTTTTGTACACAGCTTCTTGCAAAGAACACAAGAAGTGAATGGATTTCTATTCCATACAAAGTGATGTGTACACACAGTGTGAAGAAAGTAGTGGTTCCCAACCTTTTTTGTCTGACATAACCCTCATCCCTGTCAAATGAACTCCCCCTCATCAACTCCAACCCTCATGTTCCAAATGGAGACTGTCCTCCCCAAAGATACAGCTGTATGTGCAGGGGGAGGTAGTCTGGGTGGGTAAGTGGGTAAAACACAGGATTTTCGCCCAGGTTGTTCGTGTGCTGTGTGAAACCAAAAGTCAACGTTGACTTATTTTAACTTTTGTACGTATCTTAACTTGTGTAACCAACGTACTTATTTGAATCCAACCCATGATCTTTCCCTACACCTAACCATGTAGTTTTGGTTCCTAAACCTAACCAATCTGGCACCGCTTCACAACATTAACCACGTTTATTATTGTTACCATGACAATGAAGGTCTGTACGTCTATATATGTGGTTTTAGGAATCACTGACAAACGACCAATTCTGTCATTTAGAATTTGACTTGTTGTCTAAATGTCTTCATTTTAATTTATTTTATAGATATTAAGTAGCACTACATAAAAGTGGATATTATTCCCATCATTTCGTATTAGTTTGAATTGTCAGTGTTTGTGCTTAGTTCGCTCTCTGCAAACACAATGATAATGTAAAGATACTTCAAGTGAACTACAAGTAAAATTCCTGCATTCATAGTATCGCTATGTTTTAAATATATATGAACTACTTTATATTTTCGTACGTAGTTTTCAAGCAGATTCTGTTAGTCAGACAGACCAAGATCATCAAGACAAATATCATTGTGAGCTCTGGGAAATTGTGCTGGATATTTTTCACTATTCCGAGATGTTTAATAGACTAAACAATTAATTGATTGATTAGAAAACTGTCAGATTGATGAACAAGGGAGAAATTGTTAACCCAACCCTAATTTATAACATAATCTCATATTTTGCATATAGAATCTTAATCTGTTAAACAGCTGTCAAATAAATGTAGTGGAGAGCAATATTTGTTTCTTTGATTTAGTGGCGTAAAGTATGAGCATAACTGAAGTGACCCACCATCATTCATGCATCAATTCTGAAAATATATCACAAATATGTTGGTGCAGGTGAAAACTTAACATGCACCTTTTTGGAGCGTAGGGGTACGAGTGCTGAAAAAGAGCTCTTTTAATTTGAATTGCTTTAGGGGAGAAGCAGGTAGTCAGAAATGGTTTTATATAGAACATGAATGAGCATATTTGACAGCTGGAATGTGTTTTTTTACGGGGCAAGGGGAGGAACGAGGCACAGATTCAAGCTTCTGTTTTACACTGTCCATTTTAAGACATTTAGTAGTGAGAATTTTAATTATTATTTTGACAACAAAAATGGCACACTACGTCTATTAGAAATAAATTGTAAAGACGATCAATTAGGATATGACAGGAATAAAAAGCAATCTTTTCTGTAGAATTCTTGTCTCTTAATTATTAAAATGTTCTTTTAAATGTCTTTCTTATTCAGGGACACTTATAGTACACTGGAATAGATCAGTGTCCTGGCAGGGTATTGAATCAATCCTCCAACAAGAACAATCCTATAGTACTACAGAGTCAGCTGAGCAGAGCAGCCAACTGAAGGCATGAATCAGACGTTGTCTGGCGTTAGACATGGCCCGAGGGCAGAGCTCAGATACGCAGCGAGGAAGCAGAAGGAGAGGGGTGAAAAAGGGACCGTGAGGAGAGCATTGAGAAAGATCCGAGAATGACGAGGGGGAGAGAGAGAGAGAGAGAGAGAGAGAGAGAGAGAGAGAGAGAGTTGACCATAGATTGGTTCTCTGGCCAACTGGGAGATCCAGCACAAGGAGAAGCTTGTTCTAGCACTGCCTCACCGTTCTCTGGGCATGTAGCAGGAGGACACGGCCTCCTTTGGATGAAAGAAAAATAGAGTCAAATACCAGAGGATAATGTGATTACAGGCAAATAGGAGAATGAAGGTTAATTGGAGTTAAGTGTCTATAAAAAACTACCCTATATATATACACATCTGCAAGTCAACCTACATTCTGCCAACAGGGCTTGAATTCTTACTGCCTTCTTTAAAATAAACACATAACTCAATAGTTGAGGAAGAATGTAGCAAGTGTATATTTTCAGAAGATATTACCTAGACATTTGGAGAACAATCATTAGATTATAGTCAATGGCTTAGATCAGATCGCGATCAGAACAACATATAGACCGATGTAAAAAACACAAAGCGTAGTAAGAGATAAAGTATCTCATGTGTGTCTGGAGGTCGAATGGAGTGATTCAACACTGCGCATGATAAATACCAGCAATGGCTGTTTTCATCAAACCTCCTACAAGCGACCATTGGTGCCTTTTTTATGTGGGACTTGTCAATCACAGAGACAGACTACCCACAGTAAGGTAAAAATGCTTCTCCTCAGAAAACAATCTTGAATCCGGAACTAAAAATGCGAGGAAAAGATGGTCTGCTCTAGCCATACTTCAGCTTCCAGGATGCTTTATTTTGGTCTAATGGTAAATGCATCTCAACATCAGAGGTGACAATTTTTTATTTTTTTTTCAGATGAATCACTGAACATTTGCTGGCACCTTTGATTGTTCTTTACAGAGCAGTATAACAGGAAAATCACAGCTTGATTGCTGCAGTAACAATGTTCTGAAAAAAGCCCTGCTATTCAAACCACTTAGGGATGAATAAACCCCATAACAGCCATTTAAATTTGGCTTGTGTGCACGTCTCAGTACAGAAAAGACCCAGGGACAGCCACACTGTAAATGACAAATTATGTTATTACACTGTCACATAATTGGGCTGGTTTGAAGTGAATATCTTTTACATTATGAATTGTGTAAGACATGACTGAATTAAGCATGGGAACATACTCAGAAATCATCAGAAACATATAGTTCCAGTTTGTTTGGACTTGTTTTGTCAAAGTTCTTCCTATCAAAAATAATCAAAGTTTCTCCAGTGTTTGTGATTTTTTGGTTTTGACTGACAATGTGGGGACAGTCATTTGATTGGTAGAATATCTGCAAGGACGATACTTTATGACAAGTGCTGACAATTTAGCGACCTCTTGCTGGATTTTCAAAGAAGCACTCCAGGGACTACTTTTGAGAAGACCTTTGCTCTTCTGTCTCAGTGAATGTAGTCTGATGTAACTGTGCCACTCAGTGAGTACTCAGTCGAACCTCAAAAAACCTCAGTCGACCAATCAGCAGACATTAAAGTGAATGAGCTGTGAATGTGCGCACCTTACGACCAATCAATGATCACCATTGTTTGTCTGGGGAACTCCTTCTGCTTAGTTTTTATTTTAAATACATACACAATACACAAAAGGCACCAACATTAGCTAATAGTACACCATTTAAGTCTAGCTTGACTTTTTAAATGTTTATCTGAGATTATTTTTTATATGTATATTTTGTAAATAGTTACATGATGATGTGATTTGCAAACGATCATGTGCCGTAATCTAGCGTCATCTAGTGAGTTTTCAAGCACTGTCTATGATTCCTGTTATTACTGGAATCACAGAGTAATGTACGGAGGGCAGAGTTAACAAAGTAAATGTTGCTGTCGAGCGCTGAGTTTTGACGTCACCATATCTGGACCAATGAAGGAAGGGCACCTAATGCTGGATGAGCAATACCCTAAGTCCGATGGAGCTGCCACTAACTCACAGTTGTTGAAATAAAAAGTAGAATAAATAATGTAGAATACAAATCACTAAACATTAACAAGCGTGACTCTTTCTGAAAGTGGTAGCTAGCTAGCCAACTAGCTTCCATTTTCAGCGTGACTTAACAGCAAGATGGGTTTTTCCAAATATTTTAATATTGTACAGGGACAGATGTCTTTAAATGGTAACCAACATTCCTATATCAATCGTTGTAGGCTATACAGGGCAACGATGTGCTCTGGTCAGCACACCACAGTTGACAGCGTCTTCAGGCAATATTGCCTCTCAAATGTCAGTTAACAGCTGCCATGTACACCCACCTAGAAGTCTGAAGCTTAGATGATGTTTAAACTATGTCCCAAAAATATATGTCCAAAAAAATTTTATTATTGAAAAGTGATTTATTATAGCCACAGTATAATTATAGTTTAAATGTCCTTAAACAAAAAGTGAGGAGACTTAAAGCTCATTTGTCATCATAATTAGAAATCAATTTAACAATCAGCTTGATAAGAAAATGTAAACACTTCCTGACATTTTGTGAAGCACAGTGCAGTATATGATTAAGTAGGCTGACACACAAGTTGTACGGCCTGTAAGCCGGACCATTCTTGTTTGCTTTGGAGCCTCCTAAAAGCAGCCAAAAACGCAATGGCAAATGCCAGCCAGAGCGGCTTCCAGCAGGCGTGCAGCACACAGCCCAGAGCCCCGCTCCTTGATTTTCTGCTCCAACCACACTGAACTTTTAGGAGGCTTCATGCTGTTGATGCATTTTTGACCCAACCAACCACCCTCACCTCTACCCTCCTCTCATAGATTTTATGTTGACAACTCATAAAAACAAAATTAGTCTCTTAAAGTTGATCATTAGGACTAAAATCATTTTTGTCATTTACAAGCGATGTTGTATTTTGTGTTCAAGGCGTTCAATTCAATTCAATTCAATTTTATTTATATAGCGCCATATCATAACAAAGTTATCTCAGGGCACTCAATCACATGGAGCCGGTCGAGACCAACTTCCACACACACAAAGACCCAA
>JAVQJD010005137.1:0-52558 GCA_036023655.1 Nannoperca australis
TTTCATTGTACAGTGTACTTAGAGTATCTTCATTCATCATATGGAATACACATTTCACAGAAACATTTCTTATTGTAGGGTAATTGCTGTGACATATCTTGTTTATTTATTGGTACCTAATGTATTAAAATAAACAAATCAAACCGCACCCCGTGGAGAGTACCAGTACATTTCAATGAAACAGCTCACAGTACATTTTACAGGCCATGGGTTGCAGTGAAAATGTTATATTTACTATTTCTTCATTTCTTATGTGGGAACTAGCTGCATATTGTACATAACACTACTGTAGGAAGGTATGTACAGTATAATTTCTTAGTATATTAAGTATCTAAGTACATGAAGTGTACTTAGTGTATCTCTAATGAACAAAAAAAGAAAGGACAAGATGTAGGAAATGGCTGCAACAGGAAATCACTAAGTAGAAGAATAATATAGAATAAGAAGAATCATGCAAAAATGTTGACTCACAACATCTGAAAATCAGGCAGGACAGATGTTATTATGCCTCAGCATAGCACCGTGCCATAATATTACCCCAATAGAGAGACTTTTACGCAATGACTTTTTAATATTATTCATGAACATTTATCATCTTCACCTCCTGTGAATGGCTCAGTATCTGAGTTTTATTAGCCATTCAGTGAGATATACAATGTGTGTCATTTCCAGGCATACAACTTTGGCTCAGTCGAATGAGCTGTATCCTGCTGCATTCTCTTGACCCCTCTGTATTTATCACTGTGAGTTTGTGGTTGTCCTCAGCAAAGTCCAGTGAATTTATAATGGTACTGTTTGTCACTTCAACCAGCTCCGTGGGTTTTGTCATCCATTTCATTGTTGTAAGCTGGAGTGATTGAAATGAAAGGGTAGGATTTGGACTCTGTATGTGGTACTGATGTTGAAATGTGGTCACAGTCGGGTGGCTCTCGCTGAGGTTTTGTTGATAACTTCGCCTGATGATTGACAGCTCAGCATTAAAGCAAAAGCAACCAGGAACAGTGTTCAAGGGTTTGTATTGTACATATGAGAAAGACATGGAGGAAAAGATGAAGAGAATGTATTTAGATGTAGGCTTTTTATACCATGTTCATTATTCATCACTCTTGTCTGAATTGTCCTTGAGCCACGAATGTACAAAATTAAAAAGTTCATCCTCTAAGGAGTGTGAAAGTATTTTCTGATTTTATTTTAGGCAGCTTGGTTTTATTGTTTTTTCTCTACCTGTTGCAAATTGTATGTGTTTTGCCCTTAAACAGGGGGGATAGTAACAGGAGATGAAGAGACCAACACACGAAGGGAAAGGAGCGCAATCCCCCTACTGGAGCCCCGAGGCATTAGCAACCGATCGACGACTAATTAACCCACACAGACAAGGATCTTGTTACTTATTTGTGTCTGCATTACTGGCTGCATATTCAACAGTAACCAGTACAAATACACATATATACTACCTGTCACATATGCTTGGCTTACAATTAAATGGCACTTTTGTATAACGTTTTGTTTTCTTGAGTTGAGTTTAATTTTCTCTGAAACTAGCTGTTACCTGGACAGCACTGCTCCAGTCAGTAAAATCAGCACTGCTCCTGCTCCAGCTACTGTTGCCACAACAGTACTATCCAGAGCACAGGTTGGCACACCCTATTCTGCTTTGCCCACACCCTGAACCTAAGTGTTCACAGTGGCATTGCGCTCAATGGTGGTGTGCCAACATCAAATTCAAGACAAGTTAGTCTCGTGAGGTTATTGCACCAAAACATGCCTTTTGTTTATTTAGAATCGGAATCAGAAATACTTTATTAATCCCAGAAGGGAAATTGCTTGTTGATACAGTTACAATGCTCAATAAAGTTATTGAAAAAAGAATAATAAACAGTAGAAAATAGAGGGTGTAGAGGTGTAGAGGGTGTAGAATGTAGAGGGTCCGAATATGTTTGGACAAGGGGCCGGAGCTGCTCCAGGACGAGTCTTTCCAGGGCCTTCATGATGTGGGAGGTCAGTGCCACAGGTCTGTAGTCCTTGGCTCCACTGGGGCGTGGAGTCTTGGAACAGGAACAGGAATAATATGCATGTTCTTGTAGTTTTATGCTTCAGCTACAGCTACACATGAGTACTTATGTGAAATAGATTAAGAACAGATTTTAAACTCAACGATCTTTCAAGTCATTGGATGAATTTAAACCTGTTTACACCCACACGCCTGCACAATCACAGTTTACCATAATACATGCTATGAATGACAATCAGCACTCCTCTCTTTACCTGCTTTAACCTGCTGTTCCCTCCAATTTATTTTTCTGCCAAATAACATTTTGCATTTAATCTTTCCAATCAATATTTTTGCAGTCACGGTACTGGAATTTCAGTTTGTGTCCTGAAAAGATTCAATTTAGAAAACAGGCCTGTTAGTTTGTTTTAACTTGATAACAGTAATTACAGCACAAGCGTTCCTTTGTAGTTTATTTTAGGTATTGATATTGAATGATTTATTCATGATGTATTGAATACAGGAGGTTAGCTACGGGTCTTGGATTTTTGTTGTGAACATTGTTATCCACGTCGCCATTTGTAACGGGATGGAACTCATTTAATTTATTACTGTATTTCCCACAACAACCTTTAACAACCTCCAGAGAAGGTGCATGAACTTATCATGCTGCTCTTACAATAACAATAATTTGGTTTTACAGTATGAAGAATGAGAAGGAGTTTTTTACAAGCAAGAATTCTCAAGAAGTCTATTTTGTATTAAAATTGAAAACAAAATGTCTTGTGGATGCATTTTACTCTATTGAGTCAGCTTTTTTGTGTATCTCTGTCTTTGCTATAGAGAAGCAATTTTATAACATACAGTTTAGTGACTGACTGCCTATACTGATCAGGCTCCACTGTAACTGTAGGGGAGTCCACAAAAATAACACAGAGGTAAAAAAAAAAAAAAGAATTTCAAATAGTTTTATGGAGTTTTAAGATGGATTTCTTAATAAAGAAATTAAGAGTAAAGTTAGAGAAACATTCCACTGCATTCCACTTTAGAAAGAAAATTGAATATGTTTTACTTTTTCTGCAAGCTAAAAAATACCTACCTACAATTAAGACTAAGATGTAACTATGTGAGTGATTTTTAAAGGCCCAGTCACAATAGAAAGAGGCAAAGTGAAGATCATCCGCACATCTTGAAACAGGCAGTGCTGGAGTCTTGGTAATGTAAGTATCGTAACTCACTGGGCTAGAACTAACAATGAATTCTACCAGTTAGCTCATAATATGATACCGTTTGGTCAAAGTAGCTCTTCTGGCATTTTCTTGTCAGGATTGTATACCATCTCTAAAGAGACCATGAGTTCAATGAGATTATTCAAAACATGTATTTGTACCACTGACTCCCATTTCACAACTGTCTACAAACATTGCCTCTTTTGTTTATACTCTGACAAAGTAGGGTTGAATAAAAGCAGTTGGTGCAAAGGTCAACACCCTCAAGACGGCTTGCTATTGGTCATTGGAGTGAATTTGCATGTCAGAGTTTTCCAAAGCTGGATGGAAAAAAAGAAAAATCACATGGATTTTTTTTACCCCTGTAGGCAAATCCACTGATAGCTGTGTTTCCACTGAAATGAACAGATTTTGCTGTCCTAACCAATTAGGTTTTTGATACAAACAATGTGTGCTTCTGGAATCTTTTTTTTTTGTCCCGTCAAAGATTTCTATATAACGTGTACAATTATTAGAGGCAGTTTGATATATCGCAGCAACACTGCAGTTGTAAGTAGGGTCATAAAATTGCTTTGTTGTGCTTTCAGTTTGTGGTTTCATTCCAACAATGGAGTATTGATTTGAGATTTCAGAGTAGGTCCAAGTGCACCAGAAAGGGTTTTACCCAGGAGCTCTATCTTAAATGAGACTTCAGTGCTAGAAAAAGTGAAGTCTGATATACCCAGATAATTGCCGAAAATTGAAATAAATTATGTTTTTTTTTAAACCGGTAGCAATGAAGTTTAGCCCCTGGTTCACAAAATGATAACTCTTCTGTCAACTGGCTCCTCATGTTTTAGAAATGCTGGTGAAATTATCTTCAGATAGCTTTTCCAATAATAAATCCTCAGCATTTTTTAAATTAAGTTTTCAATATTTAAATTCTTTTTAGAATTCACACACTAGGAGAATAATTTATACACTGAGAAAGTCATCTAGATTCACCCTGAAAAGGATAACCAGCAACAGTGGAAGTCCGTCTAATACACTGTTGTTCCACCAACCTTTTTCAGTGTGAGTACTATTTAATCATGAATTTAATGTACAATGAAAGTACCAAACACTAAAATGACAATTCAATACTCTATACTGTATACTACACAAAGGTACGTTTTATATGTTTTACATCGTGTTTGGTAATTCAGTCATCAGAGCTATTCATTCACTCTATTCGTTTTCACAGACCATAACTAATGTTAGTGATTACGGGATAGAATAATCGTATTGACCGTGAAGTCAATATTGGTTGTAATCACAGTCATAAAGTTACATTGTTGTGTTGTGTTTTAGTGGCTGTAGTAATTCAGACATTCTGTCAGTGTATTGATCTGTGTCTGTTAAGGCTGATTGAGCATAATAGAGGCTAATAGAAAATTCCCTTTATTACACACAAACACACACAATAGCAGCTCAGACTTTGTTGAGCCAGACACAAATAGATAAAATATACAACTGAACAGAACATAAGCAACCAGACAAACATAAATACAAACGCACTCATGTATTTACATGTCTTCTTTTTTTTTTAGATTGATTTGTCAAATTTCATGTTTTTATTATTCCCAGATCCAGAGAAGTTTAGATTTACATTTAGCTTACTCAAAAGGATGTTAAGAGACAAATTGATCAAAACTGTGACCTTATGGTTAACATCTTAATCCACAAGACCACCTCATGCTATTTTAATTTCATCCTACAGAATGACAGAAAACGCAGACACATACACAAAAAGATAAAAATGAAGTTATGACCTTGCAAGTTGAAGGTCACAGGAGTTTGGTGAGCAGGTAGAGTACTGTTTTAGATCAGTCATCTTGACTCAGACAAACATCACTGGCTTCTTCCCCACTACCATGTACATAAACACCACTTGAGATTTAAGGTTTTGGCTGGCTTGTATTATGAAAAATAACATATGTAACAGTGAAAACCTCGTGCCAAAGTCAATATTAAAATCCAATCAAAATCAGTCAGGAATTATTTAATGTATCTGTATCTTTCCAAACACCAATTCCAAGTGATAACAATTTGCAGGTGTTTCACAATTTGAACTTCCTTTTGATGTTGTTTCACAAGTTATATCAACTCACAGAAAGTTAATTTGAATGAAATGCAACATTTGTGCAGGGACTACGATATTTGTCATGTTTATAAATCCAACAAGGCATACACAAGGAGAGATATAAGTTAAGTGGAATATTTTGTTACATTATTGTAATTTGATCACATCTTAATGCTGACAAAGAGCATGTGTGTCATACTCTTTGCACAACAGAGTAATGCCAAATACCAAAAAGCAACCTCATTGTGACAAAAGCTGTTTTGGAGTATTTATTTATTATTTAAGGTATTTTTCATGCCTGGCTTAATATCAAGGATCTGTAAAGTAGAGCAGAAGATATTTGGACCTTTGAAAACAGCCAGTTAATCTTGTTTATGTGTGTGTGTGTATGAGGGAGGAAAGATTGACGAGTAAGGCTTTGACCTCAGTGTGTAGGCTGCAGCAAAGACACACATGATAACATCGCTCTTTTCTCTCTCTCTCTCTCTCTCTCTCTCTCTCTCTCTCTCTCTCTCTCTCTCACTCACACACACACACACAGACATACCCTCATACTCACACAAGCAGGCACAAACAAGCGATAGCATCTCCCTGGTGGGTTGCCTCTAAAGAGTCTCCTCCATCACTGACTGCAGAAGCCCTTTTACTGCAACAGAGACCACTGCATTGAAAACACACACATGCAGACAAACACCAGCATGTACTGTACATGCTGACTCAAGAATACACACTTAATTGTACCCCCCCCCCCCACCACACACACACATACACACACCCTCCCCCGCCCCACACACACATATAGGCATGTATACACCAGCCCAGCAAACACACACACACACATACACATTCAGGGATCATGGAGTATAGTCTGCAATACCACTGCAGCGGTCACTGCAATCTCATATTAAAAAGAAAAAGAAAATAGAGCTGAATAGGCATTTGTAATAGAAGCATTGTGTGCCCCATACTGTGTTGGACCAGCCCTTGAGCTCTCTTTTACTGAGACTACAAAAACAAAATATGATTATTTTTTCTATAATAATTCAAGATCAAGAAGTGAGAATAAAAACAAGATTCTAGTAAAATGTGAGATTTTTACATCCACAAAATCTCTATTAAAAACTATACCTATGATACAGAAAGACAAACAATTACTTGAAACTTATTTGAAAATAATATCAAGAAATTGAAATCTTTAATGGGCAAATTTGTAAATACTTTGCACACTGGATCCCATGTTAGCGATATTGACTAATGATCTTCTGATGTGCTGTATATGCACACTATTAAATACATTACGACAACATTACGAACTCCCAGGGACACAAGAGTCTGAATAGCACCGAATAATATGTATATACACATCTGTATGTTTTAGCATATTTAACCTATAAATCATGTATCTTTAACTCTGTGGGTCCACACAGCTTCAGTATATGAAGCAACGTTAGCTGTAAAGTCCTGAAAGCAGCCATTGGACAGAAACTCTCACTCAAAACATAACGTCACTTTGGAAACAGCTGCAACACAGGATGCTAATACACAGCACACAAAGTATTTTCCTAACCATATAACATCAGTTGTGAAACATTTGTAAATGGGACTGCGACTACACTGCCAATGTTCCGGTTTGCACTGTGTGATTTTGTGGTGGAAGTACAGTATGGTGTGTTGGGATCTGCCAAGACTGCAGGATTATAAAGTTTGGACTGACATAAGGTGGAGTGCAAAACCAGTGGAAAGTGCCCATCTGGACGAATCAGATACTTCACACTGTAAAGCTAAAGACTTGAATAAATGTAGAAATTCACAGGTGTACAGTTTTCCGGTCATTTCCCTGCAGCTTATATCACTCAGTGCCAGGTTCTATCACACTAATGAAAAATGGAAATTTCTGTTTTAAAATGCACCCATAATGTAAAAATTTGACATCTCATTCCATCTGTATGTTTTGGGGACGTACAGAGGCAACTATGATGCTTTTTGATAGTTTATCAAAGTCTCTTTTGGTAATATGATTTCATTTTTACTATCTGGATCTACTATATCTTTGCAAAATGAAATGGTGAACTTCCTGCAACAATTTCACTTTTTGCCAAAATGCACATATTCTTTTTACGATCACTTCAAATCCAAGGCTATCTGCGATTCTTTTAAGAGTGCAGCCATGGCCAGAGGGGTGCAAAATGAGCTGGAAAAAACAGTCAAAATATAAAACATAGTTGTGGACTCCTAAATTATGTTTTTAGTGTTTGTCTTGGCTTAAATAAGTCCAGTCACTACTTTATTAAGGCAGAGAGATGTGGAGGGGGGTTGAATGGAGTGAGTGGGAGAATAACTGACAGGGAAATTGCAGAGGGAAATTATTGTTATTTCACAATTAAATTATATATACTGGGTGGAATCACCCCTGACAGGGCTGACCATAGCAGCACTCCTGTGTGTGTTTGTGTGTGTGTGAGTGTGAAACTTAATCTGTCTACCGAGGCCACTGAGGCTATACTGGCAGGGTGGGGAATGTAGAAAGCGAATCGGAAGGAGAGAGAATTAAAGAGAAAGAAAATAAGTAACATCAACAGAGTGAAACAAAAACAGTCTATTTTAAGGCTGAATGGGTGTTAGTAAAAACACAGCAAACCCCCAGTAATGACCCTATTTTAAACAGTTGTGACGACAGTGTGTAAAACAAACCATCCTTGATTTTTGACTGGTGAAATCCAAACCCTCACCATGGTCACACTGTATGTTTAGGTACAAACATATTGCAGATGCTGTAAAAAAAAAAATCCTCTCATCTTGAATTTGGGCCATTTTTCAGAGAGAGCGCTGACCTTGTCCTTGTCGGAAAGCATTAAAAACACATTGTCAAACGTGAAAAATGAATGGGTTTTAAAATGACCGCTCAGTCTTCATTCGCCCTGAAACAATGACTCTTTGAATATACAAGGTTTCGGGTGATATGTAAAGTAAACCAGCCCTATTTTCTATCCAGGGAAATTAATGATCCATGAAACTTGGGCAAAAACAAACCAAAGGGTTGCACTGGCTCGTGTTGATCTTGGCTTCCACAAGCCACCAGAACAATTATACTGTAGTATAAATTTTGTAACATGGATCTCTCATTTACTTGTGTTTTCAACATTGAAGTTTTCCTGCAAAAATTGGACTTCAAGCCATTTGATCAAGTTAAAATGAAGGACCATTCATTTTGCTGGTATATTGCCGTATTTCTGCCTAAATCAATCTGGAAATGTATCAATAAAACCAATAATACAAAGATCTGTCAGAAAACAGATTTTAAGAATATCATTTGCAGCTCAATGTTTATCCAAGTATTGATTTTATTTTAATGATTGTCACATCTGGTTTATTTGCATTATCTCCCAAATTTTTGCTTCTGGATGTAATTTCGGATGTGTAAATGTTGCAATAGGACCTTGTTTACTGTAAACTTCAGTGGTCAGTGTCCTCTTGCATCCTCCTCAAGAAAATTTTAGGCTGACAATTCTTTCAAACAAAAGCTCTCTTTGCTTTACACATCCAACAATCAGATAGCCTGAGCCTTATTTATATCCTGCAGTTCCTCTCAGGATAATAACTAAAATATTTAACTTGTTTCTCATATAATGTTCCTTGCATTAGGTATCACATAATGTTAGTTGTATATCTTTGTCCAGTCTTGTGTTTTGCTATATTGTAATTTGAGATGCATGTGTGCACTGCTTCAGTCATGAGGGACGGCTTGTGTTCTGATATATTTCCCCCACCCTGCAAGTGTTTTGTATATGCAGCTTTACCAGCTTGTACGAGTCCATCAATGCAACCTGATCCCCCTATGGATTGCTTTGGTGGAATAGTCGTCTTTTCTGCATTTTTTCCCCCTATGCTCTCATTTCTGTCTCCATTTCTGTACATGAAAATGACAAAGAATCAATAGGGTTTGTGTTTTTTCAACACACTGTGGGATTGCTTGCGTGCACTTTGTGTGTGTGTTTTTGGCTGTAATGACAATCAACCTTGTTTTTCATCCTGCTGTAGGTCGATACTACATGCGAGACAGAGTGTAGTTTATGAGAGAGCTAATATCCAGAGACAGCAGTGACCTGCTTATGAGTTAGATGCTAGATGGAAGAAGCACATATCTAGGATGTGGGTGTGGGTGTGTTCATGTGTGTGTATCAATAAATAATAAATTAAAAGTCTATGAAATGACTTGGCACAATAGTGGCACCCTGGACAGAAGGTCAGAATTTGCAAATGCAGTGTTGCAGTTTTGATGATGTTTGAGCTGGTACCAGCGATGCTTGTATAATTTCAATTCAAATCGAGTATTCATATAAACTAGAATTACAAATTTGTCCTAGTAGGCTTTACAATCTCAACATCATACAAAGCCCTCGGTCCCTGGGACCTTCAGTTCAGATTTTACTTTATCAGTAAAAATGGAAAACGCAACAATGTCTCTAATAAACTAAAGAAGTTAGAAGTTTGTCCCAGTGTACTCTCCAGTACACCATTGATCAAATAAGGCAATTCTAAAAACTCTTAAGTTAATCTTCTTTATCCTTTGAATTTAGATTAATGGTTGTTTTGTAAGTGTACAGTGACTTAAATATTTTAAAAAAATCTAAATGTATTTTAAAACATGAGTAGACCAATGGTTCCCAAATTTTTTTACTTGTGTCACCTTGTCACAGGTTTAGTATGGTATGTATTTTCCCATGATATTCTCAGATTGTTTCATTTGAATAATTTCCTGGAACCTGAGAGACAAAAGTATTCCATATTTCTCAAGAACATATTATAGAAAAGCCTAAAAAAAAAAAATGTTGGTGTATCATAATATGTTTTTGACGCTTTGCTTTCTATTAGCAATCTTGGGACCCCTGAAAATTCATTTTGAAACCCATTTGGGGGTTGGAAAACCCTCTGTCATAGACAGCAGTTCTTGTAAACTTAGTTATTCAAGCATGACTTTAAAACAAAAGTCACCAAATTTGGAGATCTGTGGTGGTTCCCTGTGGGAGTTTAGATAAAAAGGTGACAAGGACTTGAACCTGCACTCTGGGTAGAATTTAATTTGACTTGCGTCAGAGTTTAAACCACCAGACCAATAAGTGGTCTGTCTGATAATGTTTTTCTCTTTTCTCCCATTTTTCCTCATGCTCTGTCCAGCACCCTCAACAACAACAACATTACCCTCATCCCCCTGTCCAGCTTCAACCACATGCCCAAGTTGCGGACACTGTGAGTATAACAAACAATCTCACACACACACACACAAACAGAAAACTATCATCATATGCTACATATGCTCACACACACACACACACACACACACTCTCTGTGGTTACACATACACCCATGCACAGAAAAGTATTAGTGCCTACTTTCATGCAAACTGAGGAAGTAAAGACACAGCACATCACACACATAACTAAGGTTCACTTTCATACACACACGGCACAAATACACACAGCATGGCACCAGGGTCTGTGTGTGATCATGTAATCATGCCATAATAAGAGACCAACTCTTCTATTGTTTCATGACTGTGAATAATCATGTGGCCATTATGTAAACACACACACACATAAAGACACACAGACACACAGAGTTGGTTACGATGATAAATATGTGCATGTGCAACACACACACACACTCAAATTTTGGTAACCTCATTAATACCACAAGAAAGGCTTGTTTAGGCTCTGAAATTCGATCTGCTTTGATTCATTAGGAAAATCCTCCTATACTGATTTTAACACACACACACACACACACACACACACACACAGAGACACACACTCAGTCGTGAACTCCAGGCCAAATCATCCTTTCTGATTCGTTAGAAGAGGTTGGATTTGTGTGTGTATATGTGTCTTTTTATGTTTTCTTCTGTACTTAGTTGTGTAAAAGAGATCTTATAGTTGCCAATGCGATGGCACGACATCTCAAGGGAGACTTGAGGGACAGGCAGACCCTTGCTTGGATTCCTGCTGGCCACGCTGGGGTTGAATTCTGCCAAACCAGCATGCATAGAAGGGGATTTCCTCCTCAAATCACCATTTTTAAGAGGCCCTTGTGTGGTCAAGCACCCCTACTTAACATTCAGAAATGGGGATGTCTAAATACAGAACCCATCTAAATAAATAAAGTAACAATCGCAGAAGTCACTTCTCTTTTATGACAATTTTTTCTGTTCAACGTCAGCATCCATCAACAGCCAATCACATGGCAAAGTTTCTATATTTCCTGCATACTGCTGCAACGCTAGTGACAATATGGCTCGAAATCAGCCTTTTAAAATTGGATTCCAGGCAGCAGTGCAGCTACACAGTTGCCAGCAGATTGAGTGCAGAGTTGCCAATATCCAATATCTTTTAATCAGAAGCCCTCGTCTTCTGCTGTTTTCTGTCAACAGTGAGTGACTGTCTCCTCTGATTTCCTTGTTCGTCCTCTTTCTTTTTTCTCTCCTCCTTGCCATGTGTGCATCCCACTTCACATTTATTCTCACCCTTTTCTTCCTTATTTTTCACGTCTTCCTCACTTAGTCCACTCTTTCTTTTTTTTGTTGCCTCTTATATCGTGAATTCTGTTTTCTCTTTCATCGCACTCTTTGCTACCTTTTATATTTATCTGACATTCCCCTCCCTTTGTGTTGTCTGCTCTTCTATTAACTCCTTTTGTAGCTTCCTCTTTCTCTTATACCAACTTCTTCACCTGTCTTCCTGTGTTTCATCCTGTCCTCATTTCTTCTCCTCCTCATCCTTGTCTTTCCACTTTTGAATTTTGTCCTTCTCTCATCTTTCCCATCTCTATTATATCAAGTGTCAATCCTCCTCTTTGTCACTTTTCCTACTCAACCTCTTATCCTCCTTTTCCTCCCCCTTTGTTTTGCTACCTCCTCTGTATTACATTTTGTGCCCATTCTTTTTTGCTGCCCTCAGATGCCAGTATTGAATTTGCTGCTTTTATAAAAACGACTCATTCAATCAAATGTTTTGAGATGTCCCTGATTTGATTAGCAGGAAAGTTATAAAGGTGTGTGTGTGTGTGTGTGTGTATAAACCTCTTTCAAAAAGAAATGGCTTACCTCCCCTACTACCTTAACCTGTGATTCATTCATATGGCCGTTTTACATTTTATTTAGTTCCTTCTATTCTTTCCTTTCTCATTCTCTCTCTCTATCTCTCCATTCATTTCTCTCTCTCTCTGTTATTATGTTCTTCTTCCTCCTTTCTCTCTCCCTTTCTGCAGTATCCATCTATTCTATTAGCAGTAATGATATCACTTCATGGTGTCTCCTATTCAGAAACTTGAACCAACGAAAATATTAGAACTCCCACTGCTTCTATTTGTGTGTGTTTATTTGTGTGTGTGTAATTCACTGCACTAAAGATGTGCCCGGTAACCCTCTGGAGCAAATGCTATAAATAAACACACACAGAGACAGAAACACCATGCACCATGCCCTTAGTCACCCGCAACCAATAAGCAGAACAAACGCTATCAGTGACTTACATATACACACAGTCCGCAAACACACACACACACACAAGCACAGCACTTTCTCCTCACCCCCGCCTTCTTCCATTCTCCCCTGTGTTTTAATCCTACTTGTCAGTAATTAAGGCAGAGCCGGGGGTGGGCTGGGATGTGGCTATCTCCAGGCGGGGGTTTGACTATAAACTGGATTTATAATGGGAGAGCGGTATTAAAACCCCCAGCCCCCGCTGCTAGCATCAATGAGCCCATCTCTGTTCCATAACAGGATTTGTCCTCTGCTTTATTACAAAGGGAGGCCTGTCTTCTGAAAGGCTAGATATCCCGGCTGGCATATAATACGCTGACAAGACGTTCTGCTGTTCATCCATTCTCCTTCGCCTCCTCTCTCTCTCTCTCTCTCTCTCTCTCTCTCTCTGTCTCTCTCTCTCTCTCTCTCTCTCTCTCTCTCTCTCTCTCTCTCTCTCTCTCTCTCTCTCTCTTCTTTTGAGGTATCAAATCCAGCCAGTGCAGCCTGTAGAGAGTCACCTCATCATTCCCTGATGCGCTCTATGTTGAGCAGTACCTTTTAATTAATGCTACAAGTGAAATTTTAAAAGGTTATAAGTGTGACATACCCAGCATACTTACCCAGCAGTAATATCTCTTTCTAGGAACAGTGTTCAGTTACTCGGGATAATCGACAGACCCCAGAGTTGGGATTGGCACTACTTTCTGCTAAAGAAATAGTCCTAATGAAACCTGAAAACGTTTTACGCGTAACATAAAGATTTTATGTAAAAGTATTCTGTTGACGTTTTTAATGCATTGGCCAACACAAACAAAATATCATTCACCTCTGTGGTACTGAAGTGGAGGAGGAGAACTCAGGACAGATATCTGAAAATATGGGCACATAATAACCAAAACTAAATGTATGGCTAAAAAATATAAAATATCTTTATCTGGTGATCTAGAGGCCCAGGGATCCAAGATGCACCCCATGTAATAACAATATTTCCTGTCACCCTTAGCTAGCCACTAGGAAATCAAGCCAAAATGACTCAGAAGAACTGAAAATATCTTTCTCAGTTTATTTATTTCCTCAATGTTGTCTTTCTTTTTTGATTTTATTTCTCTTTCAATAATAATTTTCTCTTTCTCAATTCCATTCTCTGTGTCCACTCTCTTCTTGTCTGAATCTTTCCTTTACTCTTTTCAGTATCCTTTTCCAGAATTATAATCTCCTTCTTTTTTGTTTCTGTCTTTCTATTATGTCTCTCTGTCTTTCTGAATAGACAGAGACTCCCTCTACAGGGAGTTACATTGTCACAGACCTTGGGGACATGAGAGCTGGAGAGAGGATGTTACTCTTTGCGTGTGTGTGTGTGTGTGTGTGTGTCTGAGTGCCTGCTTGTTTGTGTGTTTCACCTGACCAACTGCCTCAAGATCCTGGCCAAGGATGTAAGCTGTGTAAAAAATACAACCTGTTTGAAAGCAGACTCAAATACATTTGCTCTTACTGAGATGATGTGCTCAGTATAATTTCACTGACTTTTCGAGATACTTTTGACTCTAGACAGTGAACATTTGAAACAGGATAATCAAACGTTTATTGTGTTCATTTTTCTTGTTGTGGGTTTTACTTTGAACCAATAAAAGTATTAAATTACACACAATTACCTCTAAATAACTCATGTCTTTCTCCATCTGTCTCAGGCGTCTGCACTCCAACAATCTCCACTGTGACTGTCACCTGTCTTGGCTCTCTGATTGGCTCAGAGCCAGGCGGGGCTTGGCGCCCTTCACCCAGTGTATGGCCCCCGCCAACATGAGGGGCCTCAATGTCCCAGATGTGCAGAAGAAGGATTTTGTCTGCAATGGTGAGCTTACATGAATACGCATGCACATGATATTCAAATGAGATATCAAAGAACATCGCTGAAGGAGTCACTGAAGTAGCTTCCAAGTACTTATTGTGGCATTCACTGTTCCTCAATGTGACTCTTTATCAGTGAAGGTGGTAATTAAAAAACTCCTAACTTGGCATGTTTTTAGTTTCACCCAACATTTTTTTAATTTGTTCTGGAACAAAACCCATGAAAATAATTCTGGCTCCATTGCAGCTACATCAAATTGACACATTAACTATAACTATATTCCTCCTATTATCCTTGTGGTCAATTTGACCCTGCGCAGTTGGTTCAAATTTTATGACTTTTCTAAAATGGGGTCAACTGAGCAAACATGACTTTTATATAATGATATGTTTTCAATGTCCAGTACACATTTTGTAAACATGTGTTTTTTGGGGTTTGACCCCAGGCTAGTTTAGCTGTATAAAACCTAAAAAATATGAATATTTTACAAAAGTTTGTTTTGCCTGATATTAAAGTCACTATCACATGCAATTGTATAATGTTCAAAACATTTCCCTCTGCTTTAGGGCCCTGACCTAACATAACCATACTTGTAATAGTGCGAGAACCCCTGTTAGTTCCTACATAATGGGATTGAGCAAACATGTAAAAGCTTTCACAGAAGCCTTCTAAACCATGTCTCCTGGTGCTCTGTGTGCCGTCTCGTTATCCTCTTTCTCAGTTGGAAATTACCTCTAAGCAAAGGTTTTCTTCCAGGTTTTGTCATTGACATAAAGGGCTGAGGATAATATTGAGGAGGACTGTGATTATAAGGCATCCTGCTCTGATGAGAAGGACAACCTTGTTGTCTCTCAACCACCAGCAGATTCTCTCTTAGCTTCCAGAAGTGGACATGTTACCTTCCAACAATGGAAAGTTAGAGTGCTGTTAGTGTGAGACATTTCATGGTTTCTCCCGTGTCATACACGTTGATGACAGAGAAACAAGACTGATCAAGATGTATAGGACAAGTGGGTACAAAGGTTTCCCTTTCTTTACAATCCAGGTCCCCACTTGACTGTGGATGAATGTCTGGTTGCATTTTGTGGGCATTTTAATTACAAATGTTTTCTGGAGGTTTTAATTGCTGGGGTCACATTGACCCCAAGGATAAAAGATGTTAGAAAATTTGATGATAACAGGAGGGTCAAGTGAAATCGCCACTAAATTGAGTTTTGTTTAAAATCAACACAGAATTAGGACACTCTGGCAGCTCACTTGGTAGAGTCCTTACTGCAACGCCTGGGCCCTTTGCTGCATGTCAACCCCTCTGTCTCAAACGATGGCAAAATGCCCCCAAAATAATTTTTTATAAAAAACTAAAATTGAACAAGAACTATTCAGTTACACAGATATAAATATGACATACACAATGGATTCAGTTCACAGTTGGATCGAGTTTGACTGTAGAGGCTCTTTCACGTAAAGGTACACAAGACCAGTCCATTATTATAGGTAGCATTTTTATCATCCCCACACAGCTCAGCATTTAGTTTATGGCACTGAAAGAATTACACCATGTAGAGCGCCTAATCAGCCAAAAGGCCAGTATAAGAGCAGTAGTGTTATCAGCTGCAGATAGTATAGACGCTGTTTATAAGCCTCTGATTCAGCTCTCTGTGCTAATAGACTGTCAGGCTAAGCTCTCTTTATTAGCTTTTAGCCCCGTCTTTTCTGCCTACAGACCTCCTCTAGCTGCACTTTTCTCCATTCCTGTTTCTTACTTTAGGTGTCAATAACAGACCTGTCTTTCTCGTTCCTTTTTCACTATTTACCCCTCTTCCCCTTCCGTCCTCCATTTCTTTTCGTGTTTCTGTCTATCTTTTAAGAATAAAACAGTAGCTAATATTGAATTGCAGAATAAAAAAAATATTAACCAGTCTATGATGTTTTCAGAATCTCATTATTGCATGTGTACATTGCTGTTCACAGGTCCAGCACAGACAGAGTCGAGGACTTGTGCTCCTCAGGTAGCCGTGTGTCCTGCCAGCTGCAGCTGTAACAACAACATAGTGGACTGTCGTCGTAAAGGCCTTACTGAAATACCAGCCAACCTCCCTGAGGGAATTGTGGAGATGTAAGACTGCTTTATTTTATGACTTAGTATTTGTTTCATGTGCGGTTTCAAACAGGTTTTACTGTTATACTGGTTGCGAAGCAATTGTGTGGGTGTAAAATATTATAGATGTGATTTTAGTCTAATGAGAGAGATATTTTGAACTGTTTATAAGATAAATAAATTAGCAATAGCCACTTTGAAACTATTAATAAGCCAGAGTTTAAATTAAAACGTATAATACTTAATCCAAACACACACACACACAGACACATACATGCTCACAGACACACAACACAAACAGTTTTTGGATTCTGTGATTTTTAGACACTTTGACTCACCATGATGAACTGGACCTTACATCTAACCCAAAGTGTGGCACACCTTGAGTTTTGCAGTGGTATCTTGTTTTAGATTGCAGCAAAACTCTTTTCTTTTTCTCACTCATACACTTTCCCTCCACTTTGTCTCTTCCTTCTCCTTTCTGACATCTAGACACATATTTATACACACACACACACACACACACACACACACACACCACAGTGGGACGTGTTTGATATCCGTATTGATCGTTGTACCCTGTTTGTTTGTACAGAGGACAGCTGGTTGATTGCTCTGTGAGTAAGGAAGCAATTCTCCCCCTGCAATGCTACACCTCCTCAGCATAAGTAATAGATTCTCACACTCACATACACACCAATGCACATGCAAATATGCAGACACACCAGTTTTGTTTGCACAAACGAAGTACGTACTTGGGTACAAATTACATGCACACATTCTTAGAGGGTCAAAGACACACACACATACATTAAAAAATGCATTGTGATTGAGCCACAAGCAGCAAAACATACATGACAATAGGGACTTTTGCATGCTGGTGGCAACAATCACTGCCAAATGTGTGTGTGTATGTATGCAGCATGCAACTGTGCACTTCCAAGTGTGTGTGTGCTGATCTGTCTCTTGAAGTCATATTCATAAAGCAATTTAACAAAACAGGTTTATCTTAAAGTGTTTTATTATTATTTTATTTCATTAGAACATCAACAGATATGAGTGTGAGTTAGCGATGTGTGATTGTGTGTGTGTTTGTGTGTGCACACCCAGCTCATTGTGAACATGCTCACCTGCCAAACCTGCCTCCTGTTTCAGTTGTCTTTTAATTGCCACCTTACCGTATAGATTTTTTATTTTGCCTCTTAAAATGTCTTTTGTTTAATACTTCCTTTGATATTGAGCCTCTAAGTGTCTTTGTCTCAACCTTGTTTTAAAGCCCCCAGATATAATTTGTTACCTGGCATGTGTTCAGATTGTCTTTGTCAATATCTGTACATCCTTGATTTATTTTGACCCCTCAGTGGTAGATAAGGTGTTGTTGCTTGCCTTGGGCATGAGTTGTGACACTTTAAAAAGGGACATGAGCCAAGCAACAGGTACCCGTGAGGGTTTTGTTCCATTCAAAGCCAAGACGTATTTTTAAAAAGCAGTTGCAAGGCAAGTTGGTGCAATAAATTCATGAAATTGCATTTAATAACAGCAAATGTAATCAAAACTTGGCTTTGAGTCCATGTCATAAAATATATTGGTTGTGTTAAGCTGTGAAGTGACTTACAGCGTTTAACAGTGATACCAGACATAGATAGATAGATAGATAGATAGATAGATAGATAGATAGATAGATAGATAGATAGATACCAAGGGAGAGCAGCTAAGAAAGGAAAAGAGGGATGGAGGGTGGAGGTCAAGAGCAAGACATGGAGGGGGCTGAAGAGGAGGAGGAGAGGAAGAAGAAGGGTGGATTAGTTCTCATTTATCATTCTGACAGCTGACCCTGTGGCTGGCCTTGGGACCTCACCGCATCCTCCTCTTCTCTGATTTTTCCTCTCCTCTCCCCTGTTGTCCACACTTTTCCACTCCTCTGATATTTCGGAGCTCGTCCTCATTCCCTACTCCCCTTCTGTGATTTCTCTGCTCACCTGTTATCCTCTCCTTTTCTTCCTTTCTTTTTCTCTCATTCTGCTGCTTTTTATTCTCATCACCTCCTCTGCCTCCTTTACTTTCCTTTCAGGCTTCCTTTCTCCTTTTATCACAGAAACAAGGAGACATGAGTAATGCATGAGCTACATAGATGGATGTGTTACCTATACCATCAGGCGAGCAGAAACTACAGTACATTCCCTCAAACGTATGCTTTGTGCCTAGTTCTGATGGCTCCCCACATGATAATAGAGTAATACTACCAGTATGGTGTAATGAGTTTGCATTCTTCGGGAGAAAGAGATGTAATAGATTTCCTTTGGTCCTTAGTCTGAAAAAGTTGAGGGGTTGCAGTGGGGCTCCATCAAAGGAATTTATGAAGATTCAAATAAGAAAATTATAAATTATGACTGGAAAATTAAAATAGTTGCCAGCGTGCCAACTGACAAATGTGCAAATTGTGCTCTAAAACCTGTATTTCACTGGGGTTGGATAATAGCAAGATTGCTACTTGTCATTCTTTGGGAAGCATTCATCTCATGTATATCGCTGTACCTCCTAAACACTTTGGCCAAGCAAACAGGAGGTGTGGTCTGTGGTCCAGGTTTTGGTTGCCGGACCTCCCTCTGGTTCCCACATAAGCCCATTACTGCTGAGCTGCAAAATTCAACTCAACATATCACACAACATTGACCAGTCCCTGCTGCAAAGCACGACCAACCTGCAGAAATATTTTGTAGTTGTTGATTGGACCAGCCACCTTTTGAACTTTGTATACAGGGTTGCGGAGTAAAAACAAAATAATTTTTCTGTCTTTGGTGAAATTAAATATTGAAATGAATTCAAATTTACTTGTACTTTTATGCATGACATGCTGTTGTTGATGTTGATATTTTTTTTTCATTATATGTTTTAGAGGAAATGTTCTCTTCAAATTAATTATTTTGTGGTTTTTGAAGTGATTGTTCTTTTTCTCACCCTCTATTTTGTCTTTCTCTCTATTTGTCTTTCTCTTTCTGTCTCTCTCAGTCGTTTGGAGCAGAACTTGATTAAAAACGTCCCTGCAGGAGCCTTTTCTGCCTACAAGAAGCTCAAGAGGATGTAAGTTTGTTTGGATAATACTGCACACACACACATGCACACAAATGTGTGTGGATTCTCAGAAGTTGGCAAGCATAGAAACATGTACTGACACCTCACATGGATGTATTATTTTATTTATCCATTTATTTAACCTGCATTTAACCAAGTAAGTCTCGTTAAGGTCAACAGCTGTCTCATCTGCATAACAATGAGTCTAAGTTTCGTGTGCATTCACTCCTGAATCATTAATTTAGACAGGCAGACAAATAATTAATAGTGTAAAACCTTGGGGCACTCCAAGGTTAAGTACAGTGGTGGTCAGTCCAAACACAAAGAAAATTCTTCGCAATTACATACAAAGTCAATGCAAATATGCACTGGGCGCCATGAACAGACGCTAATACGCATCGTTGTGGGCTGAATTATATCTAAGCCTATTATTGTTGAGATTCACCTGACGTCACCAAGAATCAGAAATGGAACACAAACATATTGTCACTGTATGTTGGCACTGTTGGCTTGGAGAAAAATTAGCAAAGTCTTCAGACTACATGTTAGGTTCTGAAAATATATCAGTTAGACTTTACTATGAAGCACTAGCATTAGCGCTTTACGGAAGGAGTACTCCCATTGGTTGTTGTGAATAGTAGAAGGTAGATAAATACTGCAATAAACTGGCTGTATTTGCGAGTAACACAAGATAAAATTATAAATATATATGTATATACAGTGTATATAAATATACACGTATATAGCTTATACAGCCAGTGTAAGCTGAGCCCACTGACTTTGAGTCCTAGTTAAGATATTATAACCAAGTTATTACTTGGCTCCTGTCTAGGTCTTCAGTAACATCATTCACAATCTTCAGTATCAGCAGCAGTAATCATGCTACACGCTTTCTAGATCGAAACAAATAGTCTGACAAAATGTTTTACAAATAGGCTTTCATATGGTCAATGGACATTTTTCAAGGATTTTAACCAGCACTGACAGCTTAGACATATTGTAATGTAAATATTTTGAGATGTGGCCTCCGACCTCGGTGTCTTAGAAATGTGGTTAGCAAACAGGGAAAAGATAGAAATACATCTAAGAATTGAAACAATAAATTCTGCTGATCTAAATAGTCAGGATCTTCATATTTTCTTGTATTTATTTTTAATAAAGCATATACCTCAGTAGCAGAAAATGGTTTAAAGCTAGACCTTTATTTCACAGACACATAATCAGTTACTGATGTCTTTAACAATAACCATGAGCTATTAGTGCCTTAGTCAAAAACAAGGGCATATGTTTAATATGAAGTCCCAACCAGCATTCACACACACACACACACACACACATACACGTACATACATACATTCTCTCTCTCACACACACACACACACACACACACGCTGTCGCACATAGTTCATCTCTTCTTGTCTCTTTCACACACACCCACAGACATAACGCTCACTGGTGAAAAATGTCCTTATCATGCAAATGCCTGAAAATGTCAGACTTGCAGACTTGTGCAAGGTTCTAAGGTTATCCACACACCCACTCACTCACGCATCTGGGCACGCGCGCACACACACACACACACACACCGTTTTAACCTCCACACAAGTGTTAAATAATATATCTCACAGCAGTGGAAGTGAATGACATGAACTGCACTTAACATGCCACTGCTTCCAGTTTCTCTCTCTTCTCTCTCTCTCTCTCTCTTTCTCCTGTCGATTTACTTATTTCCCTCACTCTGTCCATCACTCTCTCTCCCTCACTTACTTACATATTCAGCCCTTCTTACTTTTTTTTAACACTTGTCCCCTTGCCTTGACCTCTGCTGATGTATTCTCTCATGATCATTTGTCAGACAGTTCTAGGACATTCACACAGAATGAACCCCATTAATGTGTATTAGAGCAATGCACTTATCTACTCTCTCTCTCTCTCTCTCTCTCTCTCTCTCCCCCCAGTGACTTGAGTAAGAACCAGATTTCTGACATCGCAGCTGATGCTTTCAGTGGCCTTCGCTCACTTACCTCACTGTAAGTATGACACACGTGCATGCAAACACACACACAGGCATGTGCGCACACACGCACACACATATCCAGACAGGAAAGTAATTGAGTTTCCAGACATTTAGCAAATAAAAATGTTGTTGCTGTCAATGTTGACAACTGGACCACAATGCTGTGGTGTGTGCGTATGTGCTGTTTGTGTATCTATTCTGTATTTGCTCGTGTGTGTGTGTGTAATTGTACGTGTCTGTAATCACTGAGGGTGAATGTGATAAGAACATGAAGGACAGTTTAATTTGAATCAGTCTGGAGCATGAAAATGAGACAGACAGACAGACATGAAGGGGCAGACAAGGTGAACACACACACACACAAATGCACTCATACACACACACACACACACACACACACACAATAGACACCCGAGTCAGTTAAATAGGAACGTCTCTGAGAGACACGACTTCTGCAGTAGCGGCCAGCTGTTGCGTGATGTAGCAAAATATAAAATTGTTCAAGTGAATTAATGGTTGCAAATGCCATTAGAAGCACGTCTCAAACATAATTTCAGTTTTTGGTGATAAAATGAGATAACCGGTCCAACAGTGTGCTTAGTGAGACAAGTCTTAGTGCCAAAATTACTCTGCTGTGTTCTTATAATCTGACAAAAAAGTTCGAAATTGCACTACACTGGAAACAGACAACTTTGTACCTTTGATTGTTACACTCCGTCAGTTCTTGTCCCTAAAATAGGTTTTTCAATTCGGTGAGCGTGATGGCTTTTTCATTCAAGTCTTCTTTAGGAGAGCTGATTATTAGGAATTTTATGGAAGATGGGTAGGACAAGGAAATGCAATGATAACAAAGGGCATCTTGGTTTACAGTATAATTTCTAATAGTGCTGCTGATCAGTCAAATCTTCAATCCTCATCAAAAACTGTGATACTGTCCTGAAAAAAGACGGTATCAACTGCTTATTCACTGTACATCTTTCCTCATAACAGCTACTAAAATGTTAAAATTCTAAATGTACACCCCAAAATACACTTTAAAACACCATAAGATGCTACAACTTGTGATTACTGTGCTTCTCAACCAGCTTTATACTGCGTTGGTCTTAATGTGAAAGAACAGCCTTGTAAACACTGTAACCTCAATGATGTTGTTTTGTCTGTCCTGTTCAGGGTGTTGTACGGCAACAAGATCACAGAGCTGCCCAAGGGATTGTTTGATGGACTGGTTTCCCTGCAGCTACTGTAAGTACTGCCTGTGTGATCTGTTGTTATGTTATGTGTACCTGTGTGGTCACGCCAGAAAACAATAAAATACATTATTCAATAAACAAAAGAATAACACACTTAAGGTTTTCTTCTGGTCTGGACCAAGAGGCAAACAATGGATATGTGAAATGTAAAGTAAAGAACAGGCTCTTATCACAGGGGATTTATCAACAAGGAACATAACTGCTGTGTGGCATCATTTACAGTATGGGGCGGAGGTTTTGTGTGGAAAAAAATTACTACCTGGAGGTAAAAGACAACCAATATTGAATTGTACTAGCATTCTAATGGAAAGTACCAGACTTTACTTGCAGTGTGTCTTATTTTTGCCGTTATTTTGGCTCCAATTGGAGCATCATAATGCTAAGTATGTTTGGCTTTATTTGTGTTTAGTATTGTACTCAGTTTTCAAGTGATTAACATGATTTGGTGACTTTGCATCAGAGAGTCATATCTTCAGTACATTACCTTTGTACCATGATCACAGCGTATTGCCTCAATATACAGTATGTTGGTCTCCTTTGTAATCATTACTGTAGCACAGTGGCAGAATCCCCTCGCCATGCATTAACCCTCCATCTGGCGTGCGTCGTGTGTGTGTGTGTGTGTGTACAGTCTTTTTTAATGATCAACATGAACAAAATTGGTGCAATGTGTAATAAAAACTGTAATCTTCCATAGTTCTTCTAACATTTAGTGTCTACTATGAGGAAAGCTATTAATTCTGAATAATTCCTCATGGGCACCGGTTCAAACTGCAGCAGTGGTTCAGCATGCAGTAAAAAATCTCCTATAATGGCTACATTGGTACTGTATGTGGCATATGGTCCTCGCAAATGCTGCAGTCCACTGCAGAAACAGCTAATGTTCTGGGCTTTTCCATCGTAAAGTGAAGCGAAGCAAAGAGAATGAGGATGAGTGGATCTAACCCACAAACACCTTTTACGGGCTTAGGTGGATCATTGGGATGCATGGTGCATAGTCACATACAGAGTGGGAGAAGGGACGGATGGATGGATAGATACATTAATGGATGGAGAGGGAAAGATGGACAAAAGACAATCTTAAGGATGAAGACATATAGAAATACATTTAAATGCAGATAAGGGAGAGACAGATGAAATGTGTGTTTACGTGTATGTATAGCGTGAGATGATTAACATTTAGTATCCCTGATTGGAAAAGCATTTCCCTCAGACCATGTCATGATGCTGCTGTCATAAAATGCTTAACAATGAAACAACGAATGCTTTATCTCTGTTTATACACGCACGTGTCATCTCCTAACAATATAATTCAGCATTGTTTCTGTGCATTTGTGACTGCTTCAATCAATGAATAAGTTAATATTCATGTCTTGCCACATCATTGGTCAATCCCACAAAGACACTGCCTGTGGCTGTTGGAGCTCGCCCAGCAGGTGTAGGGAGGGAATATGTCTTTGAACATTTCACTCATGACAGAAGAAAACCTCCCATCTCTAAAAAGTCGGTCAGTTTTGGGACTTTTAAGATGCTGGAATTCAACCATGTAGTGTAATAATTATAAATTATATATTCGCTTTCACTGGTGAATCAAGCAGCATGTCAACCTTCCATGACAAAGATGTGTTTATTGCTTTGTATACCTACCGGTCTGCTGTTTGTATTATCTGCGCTGCTTTGTTTTACTGGTGCAGTTTCAAGTAATTAGTTCTCCCTCTGAGCTGCCTAATGAGGCGTGGATATGTCGCAGAGCAGCACGTGTGTGTGTGTCTGGCTGTGAGTGCATGTGTGTATAAGCGGGTTGTGCCAGTATAGGCTCTCGTTAGGATGACTTGAGATGATTAAGCTGAGCTGCTGTACCAAGCACCTGAGTTAGTCACCTGTCAGACCAAGAAAGGAAAGAGAAAGTGAGTAGACTGTGGGAGGGACAAAAAAAATCAAAGAATGAAAGAAAAGACAGGGAGAGAAAGAGTGTTTGTTTGATAAAAGAGCAAAAAGACAGAGAATGAGACAGACAAGAAGTGAAAAAAGAAAGTACAGGCAAAAAGCTGTCAACTTGGCCATATTAGCTAATGAAGTGCAGGTATAAAAGGACAGACAGATGGAGGAAAGGGTGGAGGTGCAAACCTTTCCTGTCATTTACCTAATCCCTCTATCACATTTCTCATTTCCCCTTTTCTCTCTCCTCCATTTTGGCTGTCAGCCTCTTTCACTTAATTGTATATCTGTGTCACTCCAAGTAAGATTTCCGCCTGTCCCTTGACTGTCTCTCTCCATTATTTTCTCCATCCCATCTCCATTCTTCTATCTTCTCTCTTGTTCCTTCATTTTCCCCTCACCATCTGTCTCTCCCATCAAAACATGATATTGCACTCCCACCCAATAGTAGATATTTCCCTCCTTCTCCAGGAGCGAAAGTGAAAATATATAAAACCGCAATTTTTAGATTTATGTGTCATGGCCAGAAAAACTAGAATCATGACTTTGTGGAGAGGGTTGGAGAGGCTATATGGAGGGAAAGGGAAATAAATAGCGAGAAGAAGAGGACAGGGGAGAAAAAACTGTGGTTTTACAGAGGAAATGCATCTGAGAAAGATAAATTATCTAATTATCTGCATGCGTTTTATCTTTTGTTTGTGTAGTGCACAGAGATAATAAAGCTAAGTAAGTAAAACGACTACAGATAACTAATGCTGAATGGCTCTTTCTTGGGTTTCAGGCTGCTGAATGCCAACAAAATTAACTGTTTGAGGGTCAACACCTTCCAAGACCTGCAGAACCTTAACCTGCTGTCGCTGTACGACAACAAAATGCAAACAATCAGCAAAGGACTCTTTGCACCTCTGCGCTCAATCAAAACTCTGTAAGTATAGTAAGGTTTTGAGGTATTTTTCAAAAACCCAGGTGTCTTACTAGAGCTGCAACAATTTATAGATTATTCAATCGATGGAACATTTCTGTAGGCAACTATTTAGATAATTATTTTTCATTCAGAAATACTAACTGTTTTCTGGTCTCAGCTTCTGAATTGTGACAGTTTGCTGTTTTTATGTCATGTATGATTGAATATCTTAATATCTTATCTGGTAGTAGGACAAAACAGGCCAAATAAAGACATCACTATGGCCTCTGAGAAGTCCAGACAGACAGAGGAAAGAGACCAACATACTTAGGACTGCACACTAATCACTGTGAGGTTTAGATTGTTGTTAATCAAGCAGTGTGTACAATACTTCTGCTTCTTTTTCCTATGTTAATCTTTGATTACTTGAAAGTATCTGTAAGTGGTGCTTTTTCATTTCTCTGATTACTCAATGAAGGTGATAATAACCATTTTGTTCTAATCACTTCTGTTTTTGCTGCTAGAAACATAAAATACCCAGTATACCCAGTAGTAGTAAACCCAGAGTATTTTTCCCAAGGAAAGATGTACCAGACACCAGCAGTTTAGAGCCATAAATGTAAACACTTTGATGGGCTTTGGTTGAATCAGGATTATTGTGTGTCTGTTAGCAATGAGAAGAGTCACAAAAGGTTGCAAAGTGTTACTGAAACACACGACAAGTGAGGAAACTGCAGTAACTTTGCGGCCCTCTTCTTGTCCTGTTCCATGACAAACTCACCTTCCCCTCTTTCCTCTTTCCTCTTTTATTTCTCTCGCTCTCTCAGTCATCTTGCCCAGAATCCCTTTATGTGTGACTGTCACCTGAAGTGGCTGGCCGACTACCTGTTTGACAACCCTATTGAGACCAGTGGAGCGCGCTGCAGCCACCCCAGAAGGCTGGCTAACAAACGTATCAGCCAGGTTAAAGGCAAGAAGTTCAGGTGCACAGGTAGGAGATGAGCTCACGCAGTCACACCTGAACACACACATGCAAACACAAGCATGCATGCCAGAGTCACCTCTGGAGATGAATAAAAAATGTCAAGATGCACAGGAAAAACATTATAAACCCATGTAAAAACATGCTTGTTGGTTTATTTGTGCAATTAGAAACACACACAAACGCATTCTCCATCTGCCTCTGTTTGGTAGTATTGTATTACTGTTAATTCCTTTGATGCGAGCCATGGGTCTCACTAATTACAACACAATTCAGTATATTGAAGCAGCACCATAGCTAACTGAGCAGGGACTGGCCATAGACTGTGATCGCCCACTTGTGTGAGCATGTGAATGAGTGTGTCTGTGTATGTGTGTACCAATATATATATTTCACATCCCCAGTGCCTCTCTGCAGTGGCTCTTCACATTGTTTTCTTTGTCTTAAATAGTCTGCCTTTATATGGTTTGCTTGAAAATGAATTTCTTAAATCCCTTTACAGAATTGTGCTAGAACAGTGGTTGTAAGCAAATCAGTGGTTTACAGGGCAGCATAATAGGGGACCTCTGTCAACTGGGTTAGTTTTAGCAGTTTCAACCTTATACTGAACGGTATACGGGGGGGGGGGGTGCTTAGAAAATATGAGCATGTAATGGGATTATTATCTTTAATAAGCAGCAGCATTCAAACTATTTGATGTTTTGTTTTACAATGAGAAACAAAGTGCGTTGTTTAACTGCAGGTATTTCACCCGTGTCATCATGTAGTCATCTTCTATCACAGATGTTTTGTTTTATTAGGGGCCTGATACCAAAAATAAACATAACAGCAAACCTCAACTAATGAAATGGGAAGCACACAAAATATTTGGAAACCAGATTTTTCTAGCACCATCACAGTCATCTTAGTTACATCAGTGCGCTGTAAAACATGTGCCTGTAAGACCGACCATTTGGTAAGATTAGATTTTCACCCCTCTTGTTCTCTAAAATGGCGTGTTCCAGCCTAAAGTGAGCACACAATAAATAGCATAACCAGTACTATTAAATGGTAAAATGCTTTTATCCAAAGTGCTTTGCAGTATCATGATGGTGCATTTTTAGCATGGAAGGTCTCAATGGTAAGCAAGACCCTAATGTTAGTGCTCTGCCCATGGAGCCAATCACGATAACTAGGTTACAAAAGCTCCTAAATCTGGTTATGGCAGTCCTCTTTGCTTCAGTCTTCTTCTGTCTGCAGTCCCATGCCTCTCCTTGCATCTCCTCTTCCTGTCTGGACCTGTGTGGACATTTTCGCTATTGGTGGGCAGTTCTCTGGTCCCATCCCCTTCCTGTGTGGATCTGCAGCTGTCTGTTGTCTCTCCTATCCTGTATGGATCCTGCCCCCTGACTGATTGGTGCAGCTCTCTGTTGCCCCGCCTTCCTCCTGTGTGGACCTGCCTTCTGATTGGTTCGTGCAGCTGTCTCTTGTGCTTGATCTAACCATGTGGCCCCGCCTACTGTGACATCACATGGTTCCGTCAAGCGCCAGGGACCGCCGAGCACACACCCACCTGCCTCTCCCAGCCAATCACTCGCCTTGGAGCAAAAATTAAGGACTTAAATACTTTACCTCTCTTTGTTTGCATTTATGTGCAGGACTTCTGATACATGGGACTATAACTGTGGTTGAAATAAACTGACATCACTAAGCCATAGATTAGAAATCTAACTTTATTTCAATCAGTGATAAATATCAATCATTTAAGCCATTCTAAACAACCCATATCCACCATGAATGCTCAACTGTCAGTATAAATCTGCTGGTTCCTGCAGTTTATGTTCACAATCCTACCCACACACCACACCACAAGACTTAATTGCATCTGGCAAAATTTGGTCTGGCCGCACCTGTACACCTGTCTCCACTGTTAAATTGACCAATGGCTTGGCAGTGCTTCAGAGGCTAGCATGGCTAATCCCACCACCTCTGTACAGACGGCTTCACCCTTTTCTGCCCTAGCTGAGGAAAAGAAAAAAAGCCAACAGGTTTCCTTATAAAAACCTTCCCACCTCCAATTCTTTGCGCTCTTTTCTACTTGATCCCTTGTTGTTTCCTTTCTGTCAGCTTGCCAAACAACAAGGTTTGTGGCAGCCCAGAGATATAATAAGTATTCTGCCACTGAAAGGAGCTACCCAGCCAATTCTCCCAACAGAGAGATGCCATTCGAATAGCAGTGATCATTTACTAAGTTCAAACAAGGTTGTCAATTGCAAAGGACCCTTCAATAGGTTTTTTAACAATGACAAGCGTATAACATATAAATCATAAAGGTTGTGTGCCAGGAACACACAGAGACAGAGAATGAAAGAACAAGGCTGTGCCAATATAAGAGCATTATGAAAGGAGAGTGGTAAAAAGTCAAAAAAGAAAAGGTTAAATTGACAGAGAACAGATAGACAAACAAGGTTGGAAAGAGAGGAAGAAAAAGAGGTAATGATAACCGTGAGAACTATAAAGAGGGTATGTGGTGCACAAATACAGTACGAGTGCTATATATTCCACAGGCACTAGCAGTCATAAATAATATCTGCTCACATTATATCTAAATAACAGAAGTGCTCTCTGGCTCACCTTGTTAAACAAAAACATCCAGGGTTAAACCACATCTATCTACCAAATGATTCCATAAAACCACATGGATATGTTTGTTCATTTTTTCAGAGGTAGCCATGCAGAATTACCCCTCCCTGCATCAGCCCTGTGCCTGCTCTACATCACCATATGGCAGCAGCATGCAGCCTGTGCTTTTTAATTTTGATGGAATTGATACAGTTTGTTCATGTCTTGCAAATGACTGGCTGGCTAATAATGTTTTACAACCCTTGACAGGTGAAATCACAAAAAAAGTAGAATTTTCCAATCAATTAAGCTCCAACAAGACACAGTTGAGTCTGATGTGATATCATTGGAAGATGATGGTTTCGTCTGAATGAGTTCTTTACTATTGGTTGTATGTTTATTTGGATAATATGTTGTCCTTCATTATAAGGTATTCACAGAGATGTCTTGAAATCTGGTCAAATGTAAATGAGAAAATATTTTTTTTATTAAAATCTTAGAGTCTAACATTAATATATTTCTGTCTCTCTGCTGCCTCCCTTTGTCTTTCTCACTCTCTTACTTTCTTTCTTTTTCCCTCTTGCTTTCTGTTTCCTACTCCTTCATTTGGCTTAATGTATCCGGCTTTTCTCTTTCCTTTCCCTTTCTGCCTGCTGTCTACCCTTTTGTCTGTCCTCCCTCCCTTTTTTTCTGTTTTTCCTATGTCACTTTTTCTCTTTTTTGCCATCTTTCCCTCCCTCTTTCCTCTGCAGGTCAAGAGGACTATCGTAGTCGCCTGAGTGGCGAGTGTTTCCAGGATCTGGTGTGTCCAGAGAAATGTCGTTGTGAAGGCACCGTGGTTGACTGCTCCAATCTCAAACTGACCCGCGTGCCTCCACACATCCCGGAACACACCACAGACTTGTAAGTCAACTGGTGTTTCCTTTTTATACACGTATATTGTATGTAACACATGATGAAATATCAGATTAAAGGCCATGTGTTAGACTGCTCTAACCTGAAACTGTAAACCACCACACATCTTTTAACATGCCACAGACCTGTCAAGAAGTCTATCACTTTCTCAGGCACATGCACACACCAAAACAGCCTTACATATTGAAAAATACACACAAATCCACATATGCTATGCACACGCACATCCTTTCTCTCTCTGTCTCTCAGCCTCTCTCAGCCTCTCTCAGAGCGGTATCATGAACGTCACTTTTCATTTTTAGCTCCCAGACCAAAATGCCTCTCAACAGTCTTTTCCATCTCCCTCAAAGTCCCAAAGGAGCCATCATCATGTCTGGCGAAGGGTCTTGCACTAGAATACTGAACAGTCCCATGGATCATTCATTTTGCTGCTGAAAAATGCAAAGGGAGTAACAGATAACACGCAGGAATACCCTAATCGGAGTGAAAAAAATTGTTAAAAAGTCTGTATGTGTTCAGAATGTATGAGGGTGATAAAGTATTGGAATATATGGAATAATGATAATATGCAAGAAAACTGTTCACAGTCCATTGGAGCTGCAGAAAAGAAAGTGTAACATCAAATGTCATGAGATTGCTATAGTGTGATTTAAACATTGTTAAAAACTGCTCATAAGACATAAAAACACAAAAACGGAAAATTTAAAACTGCTAAAATCAGCTAGCTCCTTCTCATTTTAAGCACTCGATCAAATATTCAATAAGCTAATATTTCGACACAGACAATAGGAATCCAGGCAAAGTTTTACCTGAAAATTGTGAATTACTGGCAAAAATCTAGTATTCACACAGTTAGTAATCCACAGTATTACTTATGGAGGTTAGTTAATAAGTATAATGGTGCAACCATGGCTACCACTGTAGATAATTAATAATCTCAGCATCCCACACACCATTAGCCCCCAATTCCTCTCTGTCTTTGGTTCTATTGCTCTCTGTGAACCCTTGTATCCTCAATTCTCCCTCCTTTTCTCTATTTCTGTTCCCAGGGTGCCTCATGTCAAAAATATAAACTTTGTCCTTCATGGTTGGTTAGAGGGCAGATCAAAGTTTGTACGGTTTCCGACACCCTCTCTCTCTCTCTCTCTCTCTCTTCCCCTTCCCTTTTCCTTAAGAACACAACCAACCATGGGTTTTTGAAGGCCACAAACATGCACACATAGAAACAAACACACACACAAGCCGCGAGTCATGCCCTGCGTAACCTGCCTTACCAGGGGAAATCAGGGGAGGTTGTGGCTGAGCTGAGGGCTTATATATTTTTTGCTCTCTTTCTCTCTTCTGTCTATCTTTCTGTCTTGCTTTGTGACTCTTCCCACCAGCCAAAGAAATCCTTGACATCGGCCTTGAGAGTGTTCAATAAGCATGAAAGAATCAGTCTTTGAAGAATTAGTTGCGTTCAGTAAAATGTACTATACATTCTGGGATGAAAATGAGAGCTCTAGATCACAAAGCAGGGATATAAGACAGGAGATAAGATGTTTCATCTATACTCTACCTTGGAAATATGCAAATCAACCCAGTAGTGAAAGCATTGTAGTGTCCTGCTGTCACCAATCTACTTCGGACTTTGCAATGTGTTATTTCAGTTTATTTTTATCTAGGTTGATCCATCTTTTAGATCCCCATGCATCTCATTAGAAAGTGCCCCCTGAACTTTCACATTCTTTCCTCCATTTTTCTCACTCTGTCTTTCACACACACACACACACACACACTCTCTCTCTCACACATATACAGAGAGCATCCTTTTAGCAGCACCCTTTTAGTACAAATTACCTCAATAAAGCAGATGTCTAGCTTCCTATCTTTGAAACTGTTTTTGTTTGGCTTTGGGCAGCTTGGGTATTGATGACCGCATAGAAAAGATTAATTGCTCTTCTCTTCTCTTCTCTTTTCCAAGATGTTAAATTGTTTTCCCCTTCCTCCTTTGGTGTTGTGTCACATCATACTATAACAGTCACTAAAGGCCTCTTAACCTTCATGTGGTCATTCCTCCCTCACCTGCAGCCTTTCCTGCTCCATTGTGGTTTTGTGAATGTGTTTGTGTGTGTGTGTGTGTGTGTGTGTGTGTGTGCATGTCTGTGTGTGCTGACTTCCAAGCAGTTTGTTTCATGAAAGAATAAATGTCTAACTCCCTCCCTCTATCTTTCTCCCTGTAGGAGGTTAAACGACAATGAGATTGCCATCCTGGAGGCTGCAGGGACTTTTAAGAAGCTGCCTAATTTAAAGAAGATGTACGTATACATAAAAAAATGGGTTGGGCTAGGGTTGTTGTTGTTTTTATGTTTGTTTTTGCATTTATTTATTAAATCATGCTTGCTTTTACCCAATTTGTCCTCTGAAAAGGCAGCAAAGACGACCATACTTGGCAGTGAAGTGGGAGATGGGAATTTTGTAATTTTGTTGAGTAGTTAGACAAACTCTGTCATGATCTTTGGGGGGACACTTCTTTGTCACTTCTCATGGAATATTTTTTATGCATTCTTTCCTCTGTTCTATATATTGCTAATAGAGGAAGGAAAGAATAGCATAGCAGTTGGAAAAAGGTGGATGGATAGAGATAAGAGATGCAAGAACAACTAGATACTAAGAGAAAGAAAGGGAAGGAAATGTTCAAAAGAGGGTAGAAGTGAACATTTGTGAGACACAAGTGAGGGAAGGAGGAAGAGGAGTGGCTGAAGTCACTGAATAGGATGGGACAGAGGGAGATGTAGAGTAAGCAAGTGTGGGTGGGAGGTATGGAGGAAGCGCATATTAAATACAAATAGAAGATGGGCCTTTGCTACAGATTTACAGTGAGTCCTTATCTACACTAGGTTTGTGTGTGTGTGTGTGTGTGTGTGTGTGTGTGTGTATGTGTGTATGTGTGTCTGTGTGTGTGTGGGTGTGTGTGTGTGTGTGTTTGTGTGTCAGAGTGAGATATAGAAAGACAGAGCAGAGACCAGCAGTTGATTTATTGGAGAGGAAATTGCTAACCATCTAGCAGTGTCACTGATGATATAGATTGGCTAGCACTCATTTCCATTTTCCTTCTCTCAATTCCTTTCCTCTCTTCTTCATCTCCTCCTCTCCTCACCTCACAATTTCTCTTATCCTTGCATCTACTCTGCTACTTTCATTTTTTTAACTCTTGGTCCATCTACTTTCTGCGCTTCTCTCCTCTCCTCTCCTTCCTCTCATCTTCCATGAAGCTGATAAGAGGAAGCACAAAACTAGCTATTAATGAAAGCTACAGTGGTTGTGATGGCTATCATCTCAAGTTATTGTCTCTGTGGCCAAATGTTCTCTTTTCATTGATTTTTTCTCATTGTGTGTGCAAGCAAGAGATATAGCAATCATTTTCAGTTGTATGTGACCACTTGTCTCATTTACTTTAAGTTTGTGTGTGTGTGTGTGTGTGTGTGTGTGTGTGTGTCCTTTATGAGTTATCGTGATGGTTTTAATCTATTGTACAAGATGAGGACTTTAAGATGAAAGAGAGAAGAGTTAACATTTATTAGATGAAGGGACATGATTGATTACTGCAATCAAACTGTGAATATTGTGTGTATGTTCTCCTTTTGATGTTGTATGTGACAACCTGCATAGGCTATCTTGCATGTCGTGTAATTAAAACAAACAGACAGAAAAACCTAAACATGAAAAACAGCAACAGTTGTTCATCACAAATCTTTTGTCCTTCCTGCAGCAACCTGAGCAACAACAAGCTGAGGGACATCCGTGACGGTGCATTTGATGGAGCGGGTGGAGTTTTGGAACTGCTGCTGACGGGGAACAAGCTAACTGGACTGCAGGGACGCATGTTCAGAGGCCTCACTGGCCTGAAAACTCTGTAAGTCTTCACTCCTCTACAGTAGTGTGTGTATGTGTGTTATTGTGTTCAGCACCATATCTATATGTGGGTAGTGGTCTGCTTGTTAAGAAAGTTAATAGTGTACTATTATGTAGGCTACATGTACCCCCACAAGTTGGAATGTTATTCCCATCACTATACACATCACATCCACTATAATTTTTTCCCTACAAAATGACACACTTGTTGTCATGGTTGTGATCTGACTTATAGTCGACTTCATTAACTTTTTCTTCCCCAGACTGAAAAGAGAAGTGTTTACTCACTCACCCAGAAATCAAGGCTAATGACAGCATATTGTTGTTCCTCTAATTTGGGCACCCACCATAAATAGGCTTGCGTCCAATTAGGGGTTACAGGATAGTGTACGAAATCATAAGCTAATGTTGTCTGTGTAAGCTCGGTAATGACTACCTAATGCTATCATGTATATATATGCCGGCTAATGACTCTCTAATGGCATCATGGCTGTCTCTCTATTATGTTAAGAGGCTCCCTGCTCCAGTAATAGCCTTGCTAACTAGGTTAGCCTGTCCCAGAGATTGCTAATGCTAACTAACTCAGTTAGCCTGGTCCCACATGACTGCATTTCAAAAGCTAATGTCATATTACAGACTCTGTCATGGTTGTCCTATGGAAACTGGTTGAAACTTAACCCTGGTTTCTGTTTTATCTTTTGTTCATGTCGTTATAGGTTATGTTCTTTTATCTTCTTTGTCTATCTGTCTTTATCCACCCAGAGGATGTAAATGTGGTATTTGTCTTTCACAGACAAACTGTTTTAATAATCACATTTTTCTCAGGACAAACAGCAAGACAGTCTGTCGAAAACATCCCAAAAGTAAAAGAAAAATGATGATAATCAATTCTTGTTTCATCAGTTTAATGTTTAAGCTTTAACAAACTTGACTAGACTATGGGGTCTAAGCATGAGACTCTGGAGTGTTTGTTTTAAAGACAACATTTTTGTGTACAATTTTGTGATTTCATTTACTAAAGACATATGGTATGTGTGTTTCCAGAATGCTGCGGAGCAACCAGATCAGCTGCATTGACAACAGTACATTTACGGGTCTGAGCTCGGTGCGTCTGCTGTCGCTGTACGACAACAGGATCTCCAGCATCGCCCCAGGAGCCTTCTCCACCCTGCACTCCCTGTCCACCATGTGAGTCCTGTCTGATGGCTATTCTCCCTCTTTCTAGCGCTTCTTTTCCTGTTGTGTTTTATGCAGGTTTTTTTCGTTTCCATTCCATTATTCTCGCTATCTCTCAACATGTACCACAATCTCTTTTTGTATATTTTCAAATCTGGCTGAATCTCCCCCTCCTTTATTTGTGTCTTTCTCCCTTTCTCTATCCTCTAATTTTTAATTCTAGCCCTGCTGTTGGAGTTATCTACCATGCAACACGTACACACACACACACACACACACACATTTGCATTTGCATTTGCACACATGTTGCTCTCTGGACACTGTTCTTCTCACAGATGCTCTCCATCATTATCGACTAGATTGGTCTGGATCCCAGGACATTTGTTATCAAAGCTAAATATATCTCAGCATCTGCACACCCACCCACCCACCCACACACACACACACACACACACACACATACACGGACAAACACAAGAGCATCTGCAAGCTTGTTTTTATCTCCTGAAAAATGTACACACCTGCTGCGACAAAGACATGAATTCTTGGATGGCATATTCTTTTAAGTTATGTGTGTGTGTGTGTGTGTGTGTGTGTGTGTGTGTGTGTGTGTGTATTTGTATTTGGAGGGGCATGCTTTAATTTCCGTGAAGATGTTGGTTGGTGTTCAGTATGTGCAGAAAAGTACAGAAACAACTGCCATGAAATAAAGTTATGACAAGTATTAACCTGCCACATAAGATTATTGTTAGGAAGGAGATAGTGGGAGGCAAGGAGCGTGTGTGTGTCTGTGTTTTCCTCAATCTTCTGACCACCCAGATATGAAGGATGTAAATAATAGATTTTCTCAACTCAATAAAACATTACAGGTTGATTTTTATATATACACACAGACATGCCAAGCCCAAAAAAGTCTTCCCAAATTTTCTCTCTTCCTTTTCCTCCATGCTTCCTTCCCTTGTTCTGCATTTTGTTCTTGCCCTCTGTCCTGTTATGTACCTGTCATATTGGATTAAATGTCCAGCTTGAGTCTTTGGGGAAGAAAGACAGAGTAGGGGCGGTGGAGATGGATGCATTGTTTGCTCACTGGGGCTGTGATTATCACTACAGAAATGGAAAGATAATATATTGCACTCATCCCTGTCATTTTTTACTATTCTTTTTTTTCAGCATTAGTGTTTCACTGGCCTGCTGTTTGGCATGAAAGAAAGATGGATCGTTTTTATTGCTAGAGCTTCTGTTCTTAACTCTTCCTCTTCTTTCCTCTGTTTCCTCTTGCTTTTATCTATCTATATCTCGCTTTCTCTCTCACTCCTACTATTTCTAATATCTGTCTCCATTAATAGAGCATTGTTTCCGAATAGAGTTTGCCCATTTAATTAAAAGATTAACACATTGAAAAGGAAGGAAGGTATTTAACTTAGGTCTGGTTGCCAAGCAGTGAGGTCAGTTCATTACAAGGAAATGAGGAAATAACTCATCCCTATCTATAGCAGCACACCATTAACAATGTAGCACAAACCTTCAGGTTTATTAGTTCAGCAGACACACTGAAAGGCAATTGCACATCTGACACAATCTGGAGGCCCGCCATCATCATTAGAGAGATACATGTGACTTTTTAATACACTAATAGTTGTACTGCTAAAATTTAATTTCCTAAGTTTTCCTCTAATAAATTCTCATCAGCAGAAGAAGGAAAAAGGAAGGATTTTCTTGTTTCTCAGTAAAGGTTGTTATTATTGTTATACCACCTAATGTAATAGTACAATAATATATTTTTTCACAGCTTACTGATGATATTTTTAAAGTGGTCACTGAACTCTGTTGAATCTAAAACTGCAGTGAGAGGAGAAGAAAATGTCATGGCTCATAATAATAACATAATTTAGGGAGTTTACCTTTACCATTTAAAATGTGGTAGAGGTGCCTACAACAGTTAGGTAATTCACTCGATTTATGTTGCATTTAGTCACTAGAGAAGAATCTTGCATTTTATAATATTAATAAGAGAATGGGCTGCAACAGAAGACAATGTCCAAACACCGTCATATTTGGCCATCTCTAGTTAAGATGCCTAAATCAGCTTAAACTTGAGTGTGCCACCTGTTTAGTATGTGCTGCTGGTGCCTCCTCTCACCCCGTTCGGTTTAAATTTGGTTCAGCATAAATATTACATGAGCAGCGTTATGAAAGCAACAAAATGCAGTGAGAGGTGATCAAAACTGAATAAAATGCACAGATAACCTTTTCTCTTTTCTTTCACAAACTTCATTCTGCTGCCTTTTCTATTTCATTCTCCATCTCTCTTGTACTTTTCAAAATGAATAAAAATAACTGATAACCTTTCTATTTGGCTGTCTTTTGTTCCCTTTGGCTCACTGCCTCTCTTTGTCTTCCATCTAAATGTATTCAAATGTATGACTGACCAAAAAACAACATGTATATCTGTGTGGTTTGCAGTGTACAATATACCATACAAATTGTTATTATTATTATTATTATTATTATTATTATGGTTTCTGAAATAAGTTGATCTCTCTCTTTTGCTTTGTGTCCCTTTTATGTTTTCAGTTGTGTTTGCTGCAGTCTGATTATGGGTCATGTCTGTAAATCTGTTTGTCTGGATGGTATCTTCAGACTCACATAATATATGTATCAATATTTTATTTATGAGGGCAAAATTCAGTTAACAAATGCACACCATTTTGCCACAATGAATGCATTATATTGTAGGGAATGTGTGTGTTGCAACTGCAATTGTGCAGCAACATGTCTATGAAGTTTCCAGTGCTAGTGTCCATTTATGCACTAACCATGATTCAATAACTTCCCCCTCTCTCTCTCTCTCTCTCTCTCTCTCTCTCTCTCTCTCTCTCTCTCTCTCATTTTCATAGTAACCTCCTGTCTAACCCGTATGTGTGTGATTGTCATTTGGCCTGGCTGGGTCAGTGGCTGAAGAAGACCAGGGTGGTCAGTGGAAACCCTCGTTGTCAGAAGCCAGCCTTCCTGAAGGAAATCCCCATCCAGGATGTGGCCACCCCAGACTTCACATGCGATGGTAAGCTTCTCACTTACTAATCACTTGCTCTGCTAAATGTTTGCTCTTGTTCTTTTTGGCTCCATTGACAGTATTTTGTAAATAGCATAGCCATAGTAAATGGTCTACCAAGTTCTACAGGATGTTCAGCCAGCATTTACAATTTACAAAAGTGATTGAAAGGTAAATTAAATTGATCTTTGCATTATGTTTTCTCATCCAAATTACTGAATGCATTCTCAGTTTTTCCAAAAAGACCTTTAATGTTTGGTGATAATGCCCAACAAAACTTTAAATAAAGTGAGACTTTTGAGAGTAAAAATAAGACTCTAATGAAACAGAGAAATTCCTGGAAAATTCTGCTGCAGTGGAGCATTGCGTGTTAAGCTAATGGTCAACAGAAAATACTCTTACACTAGTGTTACCTAGGCTGACGTACAATGAGTCCTGTAATTGTCCTAAGACTACGCCTTTATTCCTACATCTCCCCAAAAAATAAGGAAAATCAATTTCTGATTGTCTGATATCACATTACAATCTAGTAACATCCTCAGGTATGTCGTGACCTTTGGTTTGTACTGGACTCGACTGATATCTTTAGTCCTGATTCTTTTTGTGTCAAACTTCAAGCCTTCCAGATGCTCATTGCAAAATCTACCATCATCCCATGTTAAGCCAGCAGACACACACACACACACACACACACACATCCTTAGCGGGGTATCGTGAGCACAGAATAGTCAGGAAGTACTGGCAAACAGCAGCTGTAGATGACATCAGCTAGTGTTTTTCTACAGTGATGCTGCTGTTACCACGACGATGCCTGCCTATAGCGACTTAGGCCATCAGCTTGGCCGCCAAGTTTGACGCCATAGACAAAGTGTGGTCTGGCTCTCCTGTCTAGTACATCTTTCTTTCTTTTTTCCCCCATTTTATTTCTTTATAGCTTTACATTTTAAATTCTTTCTCTCTTTCCATCTCGTTTGGCCTCTCTCTCGCTCCTGAGTTTCTTTGAATTCATTACCACTTTTCTAATTTCCTGTAGCTGTGCTGCAACCATTTACTGAAAATGAGTTTGGAAAGTAGTTAGCTAGTTTGGCTCAAGCAAGAAAACTCTATCAGATCTTAATATTCACTCTTGCATCTCGTGCCTGTGCACACACACACACACACACACACACACACACACACACACACACACAACAAATCTAGCTTTACACTCAGGCAGGTGAGCAAACACAAATTCGATTGGCTGATAGTATACTCAAGTGCTTATACTTCAGTCCTTATGAGGACCTTACATTAAATGTCTAATCTTAGCTCTATGATAATTCTTATATATACCAACATAATGCAACATACAGAAAGTCATAAATGTAAACTAAGCTGTAAGAACTGAGGATCAAAACTACAGGAAAGCGTTTATGCAAAATGTATGCTATAGGCATTTCTTACTTACCTGCAATTTAATATGGTTTTAAATTTTTTATCTCACAGTTAAACACGGTTTCTTCATGAATGGTAATCAAATATCTAGATCATCCACAATATAAAATATATTGTTCTTTGGCTCCAGTGTCCTTAAAGATTTGAAGATATCCTGCTGATGGTCATACTAACAAACTACCAAACAGGGGCGACATCACCTCTTGGCAGCAGTAAAACGTCCACACTCCAAAGGTGTAAATCTCAAACTGGTTCTCAAAAGAATAGTGTACATACACGTACAACCAAGGTCCCCATGTCCAGTCTATTTATATTCGAGTAAAATGACTGTTAAGTTGTTCAGAGGCAGCCGGGGGAAAGGTAAAGTTAATTGAATTTGTGAGAAGATATTTAGCGCACATTTAGATGTTAGTTCAATCAGCCAACTGTAGAGTGAGTCAGCCCATGGCTACACCTCCCTGTGGACTCACAAGCTACACACATCAGGTAAGACACACACACATACACACACACTGCTTTACACACGGATACATAAGTGCCCATTTACTCGATATTTAGACATTAGCACAATTAGAAACCTACAAAGTGAATGAGAAAATGGCCACAGGACAGGGGCTGATAGTTATTTAACAAACTATGTGCACCAAACTCTGCATGTGCATGCACATACACTTACATTTACACACATGCACATTTAAGGCGGCAGATTGGTGCAAAGGCGCAAATACACAACAAAGTATAAACATAGATGGGTATAAACTTGGCCTTTACCATTCCTAATCTTTCTTTCTTTCTTTCTTTCTTTCTCCGTACACAGACACATACACACACACTCAGATTGCAGTTTTCATTATGCGTCATTATGGTTTTAACAAGCAAAACAAATGCTTGTTTTACATTTGGGATCACAGTTCAAGTATTTACATCCTGCAGCGCTAAATTAGAGATTTGTGTGTGTGTGTGTGTGTGTGTGAGTGTGTTTGTCTCTCAATCAAAAAACTGGAAGATGTTTTAAGCCAAGAACAACGCTTGCCTAGTCTGTGATCCTTATCTCGGAGTATTAAATAAGTACAATCACTCAGATGTTTTTCTCCCTACCATGTGTTTGTGTGGAATGTAGCTGCATAACCTGAATTTTCTAAAAGTACAGCTGTTCAGTTTAATGGAACTAAAACTTAAAGATGAGAAACAACAGACTTGTACAGACAATGTACAAATTGCAAGTTCTACAATCTTTAATAAAGATGTCATAAAAAGGTTTCATTTTCAGATAAATATATCATGCAATGTAAAAAGAAAGTAGTATATAAGTAGAATATAAGTAGTATAGTAGATAACTTCAGATTTTGATGTTTGATGTATTTATATGACTTTTCAAAGTTGTTGCAGGTGGTCCTATCGACATCTGCTCAGGGTGTCTTCAAAATCATCTAAGGCATCTTAACATCACTGTGACCTGCCTGCAGGTCCTGAGCCAGATGTTGAAACACACCAGTGTAGCTTATTTTAGTCACCCCTGGTTATTTGATATAGATAATAAAGTACTATTTAAAAGTGCTGAGTTTAATGGAATTGACCAAGTCCCACTCTTAAAGTTTAGTATTAATCTCTGTGCATCCCTCTCTTTACCTCTCTATTTTCTCTTTTCTCTTTCCCTCCTTTTGTGCTAACCTGTCTCAACCTCCTTCCCTTGCTCTTTTTTTAATTTGTTTGTCCTTCTCTGTATCCTTCTCTTCCTTCACCTTTCTTTTTGTCTACCCCTAATCTCTCTATCTCCCTCTTTCTCTCCAGGTGCTGAGGATAATGGTTGTCTTCCTGCATCTGGTTGTCCTGACGTCTGCACGTGCTCAGATGGCGTGGTGCGATGCAGTAACAGAGGGCTGCACTCTCTGCCCAAGGGCATTCCCAAGGACACCACAGAGCTGTGAGTCATGTATGCATGCACACATACACACACACAGGCAAACGCAAGGATGTACATGCTCACTTTTGTTCATATATACAAACACAGGAACGCCAATGAAAATACATGCAGACATTTACATGCACACAAACCGAAATGGGCATTTTTGTCAATACTTGCTCTCCAATAACATGCAAAGTCACAACCACAAACCAGCAGTTTGCCCTCTGCTGCTTCAGGACTTTACTATTTAGGGAACACACACACAGACTTTATTTCTTATTGTGTGACTTGATAGGTTTATATGTGCCGCAGGTACTTGTGTGTTTATGTGTTTGTTTTGATGTTTATGTCGTAAATCTATGAATCACCGCAGACACGTCAATCTATCCACAACACACAGTCAAATACGTTATATTGCCAAACAGACTTAGACAGAAAGACTGCCAGAACAGTTACAGACAGCCGAGAGGGAATACCAGAAAGTGTCCTTGGGTTTTTTTCTTAAATATATTTCAAAAATTGCTTTTAATAAATATTCAGTTTTCAATGTTACAATGCCAAAAATACCTCTAAAGAAGCCAAGGTCCACTTTTACATTCAAAAGCTTTTGTCACGGTCTGCCACGAGGCAGCAGGAATAGGACCCAAATGCAGAGAGGCAGTTCCAGCACACAAAGGATTTATTACGAAGACCATAAATCAAAACTCACAAAAAACTAAAACAGGGAATTATACAAACCATAACCACAAGCAGCAAACATATACAAATGCATTGACCCGACAAGACACAAAGGGAAGGGACCGATATATATAAGGGAGGCAAACGAGGGGATCAGACACAGGTGAGTGACGAGACACAGGTGAGTGAAATCAAACTAAGGAGGGAACCAGACAAAGACAGGGAGGCAAAAGAGGACAGAGACCCAGGATTTCAAAATAAAACAGGAAACATAAACCCACAGTCCATGGACCATGACAGCTTTGGCATGGCACTGAAGGTTTTTCCAAGCTTTTGACTAGTAGCCTACAATAATGTGATGTCCTTTTTGAGACACTGAGAAGAGAAAACTAAATATTCTCGTATGTGTAATATAATAATGTAATAATGCCTATTGCCTTATGATTTTACTGATGATGATGCTTTTCTTGTAAGCTGTTTTGTCTTGTTGTTAATTTCAAGCTAGGAGTGGCTGTTTGTAATGTCTGTGTCTGTAAAGATTCTCTTGAATTGTCACAATTGATTTAGGATAAAACCAGGGTGAAACAATGTTAATCGAGATTAGGAAATTTAGAAGAAAGTAGGAACAAAATCTTTCGTAGGTGAACAAATGCACACGCACTCACTTACACACACACTCACACACAGAAACCCTTCTTGCTGTGAAATAGGCGTGCTCTGCGGGGTCAATAGCAGTGATTAGGTATTGATCAGGCTAAAGAAGACACTCCATCATACTGTCCACATGACCTACTTATGACCTGAGAGAGAGAGAGAGAGAGAGAAAAACAGAGTTCAACGGATCATAAAATGTGTGTGTGTGCTTGAGTGTATTATATGTTTGTTAACTTGCTTCTTACATACTCACACTGAAGGATCAGTAGGTAAATATTGTATGTTTTCAGTGGTTCTGTTTGAAACTACACAATGAAATTGTTATGCTAGTGCTGATCCTTGGATTCTGAGAGTTAGATAAAAACATACCACTCGTCTGTTTGGAAGTATGGAGCCACAGTTGAAAGGCAGTTAGCTTAGCTTAGCAAAAAGACTTAAAGCAGTATGAAACAGCTGGCCTGCCTCTCAAAGTTACAACACTTCTGTAGGTCACAACACATTGTGTTTAGTTTTTTTGTTTAGTCTGCACTTAAACTGAAAACAAAAGCCACAAATTGTGATTTTACAAGAAGTTATGTGTTGAAGTTATCTTTTGACAAACAGCCAGGCGCTTGTGGTCACTGAGATTGCCAGGCATGCATCAGAAATCAGCTGTGTGAATGGTTGAACTTTGTTTAAAAACTTGGAGAAAACTTTTGCTAAGCTAAGCTAATAAACACCCTGGCTCTAACTAAGCTCTAGCTGAGTGGTATTGATCTTTTTCTCATCTAATTATTGGAAAAAGCAAAAAAAAAGATTGTAGATGATTACATTTACATAGCATACACCTGGATGTCAAAAAATGGTACATAAAAGACTCCTCTGGTTAATATAAAAATGCAATGTAAAGGTAGATTTGAGGTTCCTCATACCATACCCGACTTCTTTGATCTGCCTTTCATGTAATCTGTCTCCTGCTTTCTTTAATGTGACAGAAGTTGCAAATATTGCTATATTGCCATTTATTCACCCCTATAGGCCTGTGTTTGTGTATAAATGTATGTAAATGTTTATATATATGTGTGTGTAATACATTCTACATTAACTATGCACCTTTGCTTGCAGTTACCTGGAGGGTAATATGCTGACATCTGTGCCCAAGGAGCTGGCAGCCCTGAAGCAGCTGTCACTGGTGTATGTACCACTTGCATAACCTTGAGCAGAATGCACACATCTTTGTGCAGACATTTTAGAAACATGCATATATGCAGTATGCTCTGTGTCTTATTTGTCTGTGTGCATTTACTGTATTTTTGTATCTACACAGGGATCTGAGCAACAACAGCATCAGCACATTGGCCTCATACACCTTCAGCAACATGACTCAACTAGCCACACTGTAAGTTACCATGGCAATACACACACCTAGTAATGCATACACACATCCCTGTCCATGCTTTGATGTTATATATGGGTTGTGTGTGCATGTGTAAGGTTAGAAACTACCAGATAAATCAGTGTATTCTTCTTTTAACTTTGATTAATTGCCTTATCTTGTCTCCTCCTTCTTTATCCATGTTATCCTGCTTCTTCTTAACTGTCCTATTTTGTATCTGTATCTTCATCCCCCTTCTCATTTTGTCTTTCTTTCTTACTTCTCCCTCTCTAGCTTTTCCACTTCTGTCCTCCTTTTATCCCAAATATTGATTCACTTCCACTTCCCAGTCTGCTCAGCTTCTCTTGTGTGTTTTTCACTTGTCATCTTCTTCTTTCATCTCATTGCTAATACACATGTAGTATATTGCTGTGCTATGTTCTTATTCCTTTCTAAATGTCAACAAAACTGTCACTCTCTCAATTACCCTGTTAAATTATAATCTGCTCTAGCTATTCTTAAATTATCCTCTATTCAACTCTTTACTGCAATTATGTCTCACATACAAGTTACTTTTATTGCTGCAGTGATCTAAAGATTCTCTTTTTTTGCCTTAAGCTTTTCTATCTTATCTCTTACATACACTTACAGTAGTTGTATGTCCAGGGAAAGTTAACTATGCACATTTGCTGTTTTCCAGCCGCACCAAATTTCATAGAGCTGCACTCATTCAGGCCTAGGCGCTGCCCAGTGCCACTACAGACTTCTACTGTTAGCCCCCAGATAGCATCAGTGGAACGCTTTCTCAGTTAAATGCCTTTTCTCAAGCACACCTTGCCATTTGTTGAAGAGGTAGAAGAGAGTGTTTTGCCTTTCACTTTCCACATCGGATTTTCATAATCTGCTGATTTATTGGCTGCTTTTTTTCACTAACTTCTGTGCAAGTTGTTAAACTGAAGCTGGAAATGCGGAAGATTTTAGGTTGTTTCTCCTCTTTCCTCTGAGACACCTTTAGGCCACTTAATGATCAGTAGTTATGATGATCATTTTAGAGCATAATGAGCTAAAAAATGCTGAGAACCAATGTTCTAGGTTACTATTCTCTTAAAGATATATCAGACAGCAACAGTCATCTTATTGATCATTATTGGGCAGCATGTTTAATTACGTTAAAATAATGATAGCAGCCTGAAACGCCCATCTTTATCTTATTTGACCCTGATCAGAATTGTGGCCTTACATTTTGGTCTCCTTTACTTTACTTTTATTCATTGCTAACTTAGTTTTTTGTTCATTAGCAGTTTTAAAAGAGAAAACATTTTTAACTGTGGTGTGGGAGTTTGACATCCCAAAAGCCTCAGCTTTGCCTCTAACAGCTTTTTACCTTTACCTATCATTTCTACTTCATTTGAAATGTGGCCACCTTGTTTATTTCCCCTTGTTTAACCTACAGTGGCTACAAATTCTGTACTAGTTATTTTACTAAAGTTATTTTAAAACCAAGTCTGCTGTGTCCGATCTCATGTCTTTAATTCATTAAATCATGATTTTTTGTATATTTAGGGATGTAGTCTGAAACTGATTCTAAGTCTTGTGACCTTGTCCATGTCCTTTGTCTTCCAGCATCCTGAGCTATAACCAGATTCGCTGCATACCAGTTCATGCCTTCAACGGACTCAAGTCACTTCGCCTGCTGTGAGTAGCAAGTTTCATCCTAGAGTGCCGCAGTGGATTCAATATTCAACTCTCCTTGCTAATTATAGTACTGAGCTAAATCAAAGTTTAATCACTCCCCTGGTGCCAGGCTGAGAGCCATGTTAAGACCCAGTCACAAGATGAGTCAGAGTCACCCAATCATTTGTTGTTTCAGGGTACTAAAGAAGATAAAAGTGGCAATCTCTCATCCCCTCTTTAATACTCCCTCTCTATCTGCATGCTTTGGCCCCTCTCTCCCCTTGTGTCCCTTTACTCTGTCTCCCCCTCTCTCTTCTCCATCCATCCTCTCCTCCTTCTCTCTCTCTCTCTCTCTCCCTCTCTCTCTCTCTCTCTCTCTCCACCCAATGTTGTATTTGATGAATCGACCTTCAGCCTCTGTTTCTCTCAGTCATCCATCTGGTTGTCCACCTTCTGTGCGTGTGCGCGTTTGTGAGACATGTGCACACGAAAATCGCTGTCTGACCATCTTCTCACACACATGCGAGCAGCTACACACACACATACACACGTAAACATGCACACCAAGTATAACCAACCATATACACAGTTGTACCTTCATTGCTCAGTGACAGCAGATTTTACTTTTAAATCTAATACTGGTCAATTGTTGCATTGTAAGTTGTAAGTTATCATTGTCAGTTTAACTGTAACTTTGACCTCTGTATATTAAATAAGTCTGTGGTTAAAGAGTAACATAACACCAGAGTGAAAGGCAGTTTCTTCAGCCTGTTTCAACTCTGACAAAACCCTGATTCACTGGGTTTGGTTGGGTGTGGTAAGAAGAATACATATAAGACTGCATATAAAGATGGACGACACATCTCCTCTTCCTCCCTTTGTAAAAATTGAAGCCAAAATATCCCGGATACGTGAGCTGCCATCTTGCGCTGATGACGTCATTTGGTGCCAGAGTCTGCGCAGTAGTGATCTGCGGTGGAGCCGTGGTATCGAGTTCCCACTTATACAGCCGCCTGAACCAATCGCGAGCACACTCACAGTTGTCATGACGTGACACCCTGTTTTTATAGCATCAAATAACTAATTAAAACCAAACTTATCAGAAGAACACACACTTAAACACACATCCTTTTTTTAAGAAGGAAAAGATCTATAGGTAGAATTTTACATTCATGAAAAATAACTTTCAACTTCAATCATTAAAGTAATGATTAGAGATCTGATTCTTTAACCTTGTATTATTCTCTGTGGACATTTCTTCGGCCACCCTCTAAGGAGTGAGCTTTGTTTTTGGCCTTTTCTTTGTATATTGACTGTATCTCTTACGAGGCTTTCACCTTGCAGAAGTTTAGTCATCGTTTTGGTTTTATTTTCTTCCCTCTTTTCTTCCTTTCATTTTAGTTGATGTTGCCGTTGGGACTGATCCCTCTCTGCCCCCACATAGCAACTGGTTGCCAGGCAGCCATCACTGTCACTTCCTCATTACCCACAACCCCCTCTGGGCCAGCCTTACACGGGGGCTGTTAGACCATCGTACATAGATGCACAAACACACACACAGTGATGACCACAAGCACGTAAAGTTGCATTGATACACAGACATTAAGCAAGACACACACGCACACACTCTGGTACACACTGACCTGAACATGCATGCACACACACACACACACTTTTCAAATAGTGGTGCTTTGATAGCTATCCCCTGCCACAGCCCTTGGAATGTGAACTTATATCCAGCAGGCAACACACTCAAATGGCGAGACACAAAGGACACACACACTCTGCAGTCTCTGAGCCCTTGGAGGGAAACGTTTTCGGCACACACACACACACACACACACACACACACACACATCTAAACGTGCACAAAAACCTGAAGGCACAAAACAGAAATGCACATACTCTCACCGATGCACATCACAGCCTGCAGTTTGTCCCTGTGACAAAAATAATTTTTTTATACACACGCACACACACACAGACGCGCACACGCCTACACACACACCATGGTCTGCCAGATGACCGTATGAGACAGTTTATATTCAATTCAGAGACCAGGACAAACTTTATTGCCTAACAATGAAAATAAGCTTTTTGTTTATTTCGTCTTATTCTTTCATAAATATTTTATTTATTTTCCATTATAGAAGGGGATGATGGTGTGTCTGCAGCTGAGGAACCACAAATAATTTAAATAATTTAGCATGCAGCTAGTCTGGGTTGGTGTATTAGTTTGCTGTAAATCAAGCATTATGCAGCTGGGCTGTCATTTTCACTTCCTTATGAAATTAAGGATATGAGGCTGTAGGTTAGTTTAGATACTCATTTTAAAATTGGTCAGAACTCCATGGAAATCTATGGGCAAGCCTTAAATGCCGCTTCAAGATTACAGAATGTAGGCCAGTCAATATTAGTACAGTAGTAAGTAATAGTGGCAGCATCAGTCATAGAATGAGTATAAGTAATTGAAAAAGTAACAGTAATAACTAGCAGCATCTGAAGCATGCTGGCTGAAGTCAAAAGTTTCAAATGATTCTCTTCGATGCAAAAAAAATTGTGATTTTAAAGAAACACTGAACACTTAATCCTATTAATTAACAACACATTAAATTAACAATGGGTCATGGATCGACCCTTTGGAATTTGTAACAAGGTCAGTTTTGTGTTTAATATTCATATGCACTCTTGTTTTGCTCTCTCTCTTTCTCTCCTCCAGCACTCTCCATGGTAACGACCTTTCAACCATACCAGAAGGAGCTTTCAACCACCTCACCTCTCTGTCCCACCTGTAAGTGGAGCCCCATATATTTATATTTGTATGTATAACTGTCTTGGATGCAAGTGTGGTGGATTATGTTTTAATTGTGTTTGTGTGTGTGTGTGTGTGTGTGTGTGTGTGTGTGTGTGTGTGTGTGTGTGTGTGTGTATAGGGCTCTTGGCGCTAACCCACTGTACTGTAACTGTGACCTGCGCTGGCTCTCTCAGTGGGTCAAGGCTGGCTTCAAAGAGCCTGGTAAGATTAAAAAAATCACAATCTAGATACCATAAAAACGCCTGTAACCAAAATATTGCATTTTCTGTTGCATTCATATTGTGTGTGAAGAGAAGTCGCATAATATGCTAAGTGTATTTTTGTAGGCATTGCTCGTTGTACTGGACCTCAAGACATGGCTGACAGGCTACTGCTCACCACACCACTCAACAGATTTCAGTGTAAAGGTAAATAGTCTCCTCTTTTTTCTACTCTCTACTATGGTATATTCTATTATGTATCCACATATATCAGTGTTGACCTGTTTTAGTACAACAAAATATGTTTAAAACAGGAATAAGTGGCATCAAAATGATGCTGAGAGTAAATCCGTTAGGTCTCCTGCTCTTTCCTCAGTACCCAAACAGTTATGTCTATTTCAGTTACATCTTCTCAGAAATGTCCAGATTTTTAAGAAGTTGGATCCTTTTACTTGTTTAGATTGTTAGAGGATTATATTCTTCACCATGTAGCGTTTTAGGTTGTCTGATTTACTTCCCTTCCAGTGGTCTGGTTATTGTGCTGGCCAGTAGTTGGGCTTTTATCCAGTCTCAGGTCTAGTTTCAGTGTTTTAGGTGATGAAGGCTGCCAGTGGTTTTATGCAGATCAATAGCTAGTGCAGTTGCCTAACACCAAGAAAGCTCTGAGTTTGAACACCAGTGTATTAAGGGTCTTTTGAGCAAGTTTCTGGGTGTTCTGGTTTCTCCCTGGTTATTTCAATAGTGCATTTTTTTAAGAAGACTGTCTGTTGAATTAACAGCAATAAAGACATCATCCCTTCAGTTGTATTTCCTCTTGGGGTATAGAGGTACCTCACATCATGACACTGAATCAAACACTTTCTTCCTCTTTCTTCTACACACGCTGGTCTCTGAAACAAATCACATTTATTGCTCTCCTAAAATCTTACTTTTCTTATTCTAGAAGGCTTTTTCTTAGTACACCATCCATTAACTGAAGTCTGTTGGAGCCACTTTCACCACAATATGACTAAATATATTTATCTTTACCTTTGACACTTTCTTTTTCTCTGCATGTGTATTCTTATCTTCACCCCTCCTTTCCCCCTTGCTCTTTCTACTCTCATCTGCTTCTGGATCTGTTATCTTTCTCAGGTCCAGTAGATATCAACCTGATGTCAAAGTGCGCCCCCTGCCTGGCAGCACCCTGCCAAAACAATGGTACCTGTGTCTCTGATGCTACTGGATCTTACCAATGCACCTGTCCGTATGGATTCAAAGTAAGACGCTTGATAGGAGAGAGAGACACTTTAAAGTGGAAGGGGGTAGCATGCTGGACTAGCAAACTTTTGGTTCTTAGTCTACAGCTTTACATCATCTCAAAAGCACTGCAGTTCACTAAATATTAAAGAGTCACAGTGAAACTGCAGGGCACACATCAATATTTTCTTTATATTTCTGAAATAAATGTGAATGCATTAACTGTTATAAGTGAATCTGTACTTTATTATGTCATTTTGATTTTGGTCTACACATGTTCTCTGTTATGATCCCATGCAAATTTAGATTGGCTCTTTTATTTATTTATAGCTGTGGTAAAAGTTGGTTGTTAAGTTCATCAAGTGGCTCATCAAGAGTAGTGATATACATTTTTGCAAGTGTGGAAGCAGTTCAAAACAATCCTTGAACCCATCTCCTGATCCATAGGTCCAGCTGCCTACACTGTCACATAAATAACCATCATTTGGTGCTTCCTCTGTGGACTTAATTATGGAATCCAGGTGGCACGGCAGCAGAATTTTCTTTTTTACTTTTGCGGCCCAATTCATAGAATTGGCTGCATATGTGAGAGGTGTCCTATAAATGGATCACCATGCTGCATAAGCCTGTGGTATTAGTTTTATCATCAGGTTTAGCTTTGGCCTTGCATACATAATCTATCTTCCTGCTCATCAATAGATAAATGATGACTGCAGCTGGTTGCACTGGAGGTACTGACCGATGAAAGACAGAGGGTGTAATAATTGGCAAGACCACTGCATTAGAGAAGACATGCAAATCTACAAGTGAAGGGGCAATTTGCACTGAGTATGTGTGGAATGTATGTGCACCTGTGTGGACTGTGGATGTTTGTATGTGTATACGTTTGTCCGCATGTGTGTGTAGAGATCAGTGGGTTCAAGCCTCTCTGGGGGTTTGTGTGTGCATGTGTGCTTGTGTGTGTTTTTTTTTTTTCGTGCGTGGGTCTGGAGTTGTGTCTGTGTGTGCAAGCACTTTGAAGATACACTTATGGTCTCATGTGTACACACACACAACATAACCTTTGGGCTTTTACAGCAGGACAAAGCCTTAATCTCACTTTTAATTAAAACATCACTTGCCAAGGTCACACACTGGGAACTAGGGACTTTTGAAAGTGTGTGTGTGTGTGTATGTGTGTGACTGTGTGTGTTTCTGCCTGTACATGCACTTGTACATGTCTGTGTGTTTATTTGTGTGTGTGTCTGCACATGTACATGTCTGTGTGTGTGTGTGTGTGTGTGTCTGCACATGTACATGTTTGTGTGTATGTGTGTGTGTGTGTGTGTGTGTTTCTTTCTGTGTCGGCGTCCACTGGGAGAATGTTAATTAAAATGTGTTAGATGACTTAAAGAAGGCACAACACATAACAAAAGAGACAGAGTGAGAAGGAGAAAGACGTGAAGGAAACTTAAACTACAGGAGATCGCGTGAAAAAGCTGGATGTATGAGAAAAGAGAAACAAATGTAGTAGAAAAGGGAAAATGAGAGGAAAAAAGAGAGTGAACAAAACATAAACAAATAGGTACAGTAAGAAAGAATAGGTGGATGGTGAGGGAAAACAAGCATAAACATCCTCTTCTCTGCTTTGATCATAGGAAGTGGGTGTGTTGGCTGCCAAAGGTTTGGTGGTTTAAAATTAAAACGTCAGCCTTAATGTGAAGAGAGAGAGTGTGTGTAAATGTAGGACTCTGATACATGATACACTTTCTAATGAAAGCTGTTTATTTGGAAAACAGGTGTGTGGTGATAAGAGCAATGAATCAAGGGAGTTGGCTGTTTCATGCATACAGTACATGTGTGCATATTGTTTGTGTGTACATTTGTGCATACTGCACTGAACAGTACATACATTACATTACATTTACATTTAGGCATTTAGCAGACGCTTTTATCCAAAGCGACTTCCAAAAATAAGAGCTTTACATCAAGTGCATAGAACCATGATTGAAAACAACAGGACGTCTCATCAGACTTGTAA
>JAVQJD010005140.1:0-20076 GCA_036023655.1 Nannoperca australis
GTGTGTGTGTGTGTGTGTGTGTGTGTGTGTGTGTGTGTGTGTGTGTGTGTGTGTGTGTGTGTGTGTGTGTGTGTGTGTGTGTGTGTGTGAGAGAGATGAAGGGGGGCACAGCCAGCAGAAGGCTAATAAAAATTGAACCAGCCTTAAAGTGATTTCTATAAATGAGTATTTAAATAATAGCCGAGCAGCACAGGATTATTGGTTTTGTAGAGCGATGGAAGATTAATGCAACTTAACCATTTTTCTAGACTACAAATAGGGCTGGTGACCAGTGTATTAGTTACAGATTAATAAAAGTAGAAATTAAAGGAGCCTGCAGCCTTGCTATTGATATTCCTAGTAGGCACTCATTCATTGGAGAACATTAGTTTTGTCTGACAGACTACAGCTGCCGGGGCTCTGTTTCACAGCCTCTAAAAAGCCCTCTGTGGGAAAGGATTGATCTCTGTCTGAAGGGAAACATCATCTAATATTCATCTGAGATTGCACAAAGGTTACCAGCTTCATTTGCCTTGCAACTGTTATGCTGCACAGAGTGCTCCCTAAATTTATTCACAATTTAATTCAGTATTACTTCTCTGCTCTCCCTTTGCTATCACACCCATGTGTTTGCCATATCTTTATCTGTTTTCATGCCAAGCAGGTAAAACTTGGAGTTTATTTTTTCCTTTTTTAACAAATCTGAAATATTTCTCCACAGCCCATTGGTGCTCTGAACCCCAAGAGGGCAGCGTTCTTTTCAGACCGATATGAGTCATGGGAGGATGACCAGGTGCCGAAGTTTCATTATGGCACCCACTATTCCACTTCCAGCTTCACCCAAATGTGGCTACTGCGTATTGTAAGTGTAATGTATATAAAAAGAAGCATCATTTTAAAATATCCAGTAAAATAACCATCTAAAAAGATGGATGTGTGCATATGTGTATATGTAGGATATGCCTGTAAAAAGGTCCCACTATAGTTTTAAAAGTATAGTTATGCAATATGCAGATCCAGCTTGTCAAACAATTTCTAATGGATTAAAAAATGTATATTCATTGTTTTTTTTATGTTTCATATTGTCATTTATTCATTATTAATTAGGAATCAGCTCCCCAGAAACAACTTTATTTATCAAATTTAGAGCATATGTATGCTAAATATTGCATCACATGCATATTGTTCCTAATTTATTGTGGCATAAAATATATTTTTCTGTATGCTTCCATATAATAGAAAAACAACAAAAACAGTAAATGTCTGCCATGAAAAAGAATGTCCACCTTAAGCTAAATCTTAAATGTTTGAGGAATACCAGGTATTACATGTGATTTGATTCATTTGTATGAATGTATGTGCAGTGTACATTGTGCACTGGAGTGCTCCCTTTCAGTACCTTTGTTGAATGGATGCCATCAATCTTTCCATACTGCACTCAAGGGAGAGGGAGGTTACTAAGTTTCTCCAACGTGCAGTTTTCTCCTGTTATTGTCCCAGTAGCTCACTGTCTTAGCGACTCCCAGTAGAGTTACCTCATTGATCCCTGCACATCATTAGTGGGCTTACTCTAAAGCCACTTTACCAGAAATCCTCACTTATAACTCTCACTTAAAGATCAAACCTAACATCAGGGCTAGTAACTGAAAATTGTTTGTGCAATAAATGAGAACTATTTTTGTGTTTGCGATTTTACAGTGTGTTTGATCCTGTTCTGTTGTTTTAACTGCATAAAGAGAAACAATGTGGTCAAACTCACTTTTTAAACAAATGAGCCTTACGTCATTTCAGGATGAACTTAATTAGCTATCTACAGTACTTGTTTGTAGCTGTGGCCCAGCATATTGTGTCCATGTCACTTGGGAGCTATTGCGTCAGAGAGACAGCTATTGATGTGTCCTAACAAGATTATACATGATTAGAAATGCATCAGTAGCACAAGTGTATTGGCTTTAGTAGCTCACTGGGATTATTGTTATTTCACTTGTTCAAACTGCTGTCCAGTTTGTTAGGGGGTGTATAAAAAGAGTTTATTTTGGTTAAAATCTGTCAACATAGTGCTGTATTGAATTGCAAGCAATGCAGACTTTTATTGCGCATTGAACAAGGGATTCTATTATAGCAATCACAATAGGTGTTAGCAATTATATCAGCAGAATCTTAGATTTAAACCTTTTTTTCTTCGATTAACAGGAACCCTTCACCACATTTTTTCTGAACTTCCAAGGAGGGAAGTTTGACCATGCTGACCGCACCTTCTCCTCAGTGTCCCGGGCCTGGAGGAACTGCCAGAGAGACACATCTGACGTTAAGGTACTCTACACACACAAAAAAATCATGCTCACACATAATGTGAAAATACTTTCCAGAAAAGTTACCTTTTTCCTTTAAAGATGTTTGACTTGACTTGAAGTTAGAAGAAATAAAGGACAAAGCATTACAGGAGAATAAACCCCCCACCCAGCATCCTTACAGACAAAGCAGAAAAGGTTTCAAAAGAGTAATGTCCAGTCACTACCAATCATTGTCCCCATGCAATGAAAGCTTCCTGGTCTTCTGATCAAAGCGTTAGACTAATCCTCATCTGTCCCAGCCGTCTGTCTCAGATTCAGCCAGCTATAACCTGGACTTGAATCCCTGCCCACTGGGCCCCCAAACTCTGCTGAGCTGTTGGATCTGCCCTGCAACAGCACAGGTCATTCTCATACTGAGGGCCTTCGAACTCCCAGTGCACACTTTAACTACGCTCCTAAAACATTTATGACTACAGTCTGACATTCTATGTTGAAGCTGGGTTTTGCTTGGTCTCCTGGCACTGGGTCACTGGATGGGGGAACAGTGGTGGTGTTGGGGGTTTTGACGCTTGATTGCGTTTACCACCCCCCTCACATCCCGCCGATAAAACATATGGATTGTGTTACTACGTAGCAGGCCAATGCTTGATTGCAAAAGCCCAACAAGAGCCCTCGTTTGCTCTCTCAGTCTAGACCTGTCAATGTGGATTAAACTGTGAGAGCTCAACTTCAGATCAAAATAAAGGGGAAATCTGGACCACATCACTTTGTTTCCTTGTTCTGTTTGGATTTTTAGCATATTTAGAATTAAAGTCCGTCGACTTTATCCACTTGGATGCACATATTCTTGTTCTAAGCAAAAGAGGAATTAGGGACGAGATGTATCAATTTAGTATGCTAAGTACACCATTTAGCTTTTGCATTAGAGGCATTCATAGCAACCTTCTGTCCCTGCCAGAGGGCAAAAAGCCCCAGTGTTTTCATACCCCACTGGTAAAGAAGGGGTGATAATAGCTTACAACACCCAGATTCAATGCGTCTCTAGCCTGGGTGACGCTAGCATGACCTCCAGTCCCCAATCCCCTGACCCCTAGCCCAAGCCCAAAGGCATCAGGGGGGAGAGAGAAGAGTAGAGGGGTTAGAAGTAGCAACAGTGGAAGTGTAGCAGAGAAGCCCAGAGGCCAGAGCCCCTTCCAGTGACCCATGACAGGACAGGATTGGGGATCAGAGGGGCTGGCCTCTGACCAGGCCACTGCAAAGGGGCCACTGCACATAATGGTCTATGCAAGGCAGCCTTCAGTGTTGGGGAGCTAAGCCCTCAAGGTTTTGTTGGGTTGTGTGTGTGTGTGCGTGCGTGCGCACGCACATGCATCCTGCCACCTCCAGCTCAAATTTACAGCAGTCCGCAGCCAGTGAGCCTGGGTGAGCTGGATGCTTTGTTAAGAGGTTGACCTTTTGGTTTTAGGTCAGGTTTTGTGGAGTGAAGAGATTTCAGAAGTGGGGAAGTGCTGTGTTGTTTTAAACCTGTGCTTTTTTGCTCATTTGATTGGATGTTTTCACCCCATTAATGAGAGGTGGAAGTGTTGCATTAGTAGCTTAGAAATATTGTATATTTGTTTATTTTTAGAGATCATGTTGCATATGACCTGGCTCTTGAAAAAAATGCCTAAACCTCAATTTTGGCTCAATCTTAGCCTGAAGTATTTGCATGCTGCCATACTGTCATCGCCTGACAGGCATGTCAGCGTGGTGCTGGTTGTTCATCTCTGATGTCAGACAGTCAGCATGTTGGTATCTTTCTCTCTTTTTGGAGAGGACCAGTTAGCATTTGTAGTCACACAAGATTTGTTCAGACAGCAGGGCTGCCATCAAATCCCCAAAACAAATTTTGTCATTTTGTCTATATTTTGAAACTGATCATACCATGAAATACAGCTAGATAGAGTTTTATTAGACTGAAATTTACTATAACGTACAAACCATGCTCCCAAGTAAAGTGAGGACTGAAGCCATACTTTGTTCTATAAAGTGCATATTTGGACAATAGGAAACGCAGTATATTGTCAATGTTATTGTCATCTGTTTATGACACAATATAGATTTTACACTCTTGTCTTTTCACTATTTACATAAGGAGCCAAGAATTGAGACATCCTGGACCATCCCTGTGTTTCATAATCAGTGAGACATGCCCACAACAATAACAATACAGTTTAAGCCTGAAGGGGGGCTATAGATTTATCCACGTGTTTTTAAGCTCAAACTCAGTTTTAATGTTTACACCGCAAGTTCTGCTTTGTTAAGAATGAGGAATGGCTAAACATATGAGGTTACATCTCCTGTCATAACTACATTGCTCTTTACTATCTGCCAATTTGAAAATACTTTGTGTTGTTTAGGACAGCCAAATAAAATCATCATAATTAAGAAAGAACATGGCTGACTGTCTTTTTGTGTTGTTGTTGAAGAGGGGTGTAAGCAGAAAAAAGATACAGATAAACCACAGCTGAGTGAACGCTAAGAGGTTTTTGATATTTTCTGTAGTTTCTGTGTTTCTGCACAGATGCAGGCAGCACACAAGCAGTCAGAAATGTAATTTCCATGAATAACTGTACAATTTAGAAAACACTACTGTCTAATTGTTGTAATAGACACATACAAAGCTTTCTCAAAATCATTTCTGAACTAGATTTATACATGGTTAGTCACTTTTTGTTTTACTTATACTTTATTGTTTTGTTATTTTTGTTGTTCAGCTCTCCTAAAAACTCATATTTAAATCTACCATTGACACCTTTCAGAATCTGACCTCTTTACTAGGGCTAGTAGGTCATTTCACTGAGCCTTGTGTAGTTTTAGAAAAATCTTTACTTCCTTTATTCAGTATTATTACCTTACCTGTGCCAACTATTAAGGTGAACTCTTAACTGCCGCAAATGGTAAAACAAGTGTTGATATAATCACTTTTTGTATTGTTGTAATTAACTAGTGTGTAAGCTTAAATTTGTTTCTGTGCTGTCTACATGCAGGAGCTGATCCCAGAGTTCTACTACCTCCCAGAGATGTTTGTCAACGCCAACAATTACAACCTGGGAGTGATGGAGGATGGCACCGTAGTCTCTCATGTGGAGCTACCACCTTGGGCAAAGAGCCCAGAGGAGTTTGTACGCCTTAACCGCCTGGTAAGAAACATAGACGGACACGCACAAATTTGCATTTATGCGCACTGTTAAGTTGGGGCAGCAGAAAAGTGTAATGAGCAGACTTCAACTAGATGACTGAAGTTAAAGTCCGTGAGTATCTCTGCTGAAGTGTCCTCGAGCAATTCACCAAATTCAAACAGACTACACACCCTATAGGCATTAATTTAAAGTGTTGATTTATTGTAATAGCCAAGATAGACTTTTCAAAAATGTGTTGTATCTACAAGTTGCTGACACACGCTGTAAACATACAAGCACATTTCTGTCTCTGCCTCATATGTCACATAATCCAGACCAAGTGAAATCTTCCCAGAGGTTTCTGATCCTCCTTTTTTAGCTGGGAATGCTAATTCAAAGAGACAATGTTATTTCCTGATCCTCTCACAGCTCTTCCTGTTACTTGAGCCCCCCGCTCCTCCGACAAGCCCCAGCTCTCAGGTTGCCGTGTTGGCAAAGTGATCCAACATCACTTCACCTCCTATCCCTATCCACCTCACCATCTCTCTTTCTGTTCTTGCTCTGTCCACACACATCTTGTGTGTGTTTGCGTGTGTGTACGTGTGCATGCACACAGAGAAATTATGCAGTATCCTGTTTCTGATCTCCACTTCCTGCCCGCTCAGCCCAAAGCAGAAATATTCTGTGTATAAGCATGTAGGATGCTGTCAGACTTGCTGTCATATTTTCATTGTTCTCTCCTCTTACACACACACACACACACACACACACATATAAGGCTACACAACTATGGTAACTATTTAGATCAGATTACCTTGCTGTGCTCTAGAAGGTCAAAAACCACTAAATAGATTTAGTGTTTCTGTTGTTTGTTCTTGGAGTAGCGTGTCATTCGTACTTTTAGTCCTTAAACTTCAAAAACTTTGTTTAACTGATACTCAAAGGCCCTGGTGTCCTTGTTTTGCAGATACATGGGGTCAGTTTAAAGTAAAATAAAAAGAATACACAAAACCAAATCATAGGTTACAGTGCAAATAATTAGTTCTGTATTATTGTTGCTTTAAACATCGTCCGTCTGTTTTAATTGTAATTTGTTCGAAGGCCACATTCCCTTTCAGTAAAATGTTTGGGCTAAAAACAGATGTGGCTTCCTGTGCGATGTGTGCCCACAGTAGTAATGGGTGCTGATGAGGCTGGGTGTGCTCTGTGACCTGTGTAGTCTTGTGGTGCAGGTCTGTTAACCAGCCTGCTGATATGACCAGGCCCCTATCATTAATCACACACTTCTCTCTCTTTGGCTGTTAGCACGGTCTGGGCCAAGGTGGATGTATCAGGGGAAGCTTGTTGTGGTGGCGACAGCGTGCTCTTTTGCAGTGTTGTACTCAGTCAGGGAATTGTGTTAATTCGTACTAAGGAAGGAATACACTTCATGAATTTTGGATCATCATCCAGCAAAGAAACTTGGAGACATGACTCATGTGGTGCTGAAACAATTAGTTTGTCATTATAATAATTTACTTTAAAACATGCTAAACATACACTGTATACACCTTCTAAAATATAAGGATTTGCTACTTTTTTCTGTTTTTATATCATTTCAACTTAAATACTTATGTTTTTGTTTGCTAGTCAGTAATTTTGAACCTATGATGGGCATTTTCACAATTTTTTATTAAAATGAATGAAAAATAATCCACAGATTAATTGATCATGACAATAATTGTTAGTTGTCGTGTTTTTATTGTAGTATTTATCTTTGTATGTATCTTACTTTGGGATAGGTGTAATTTTCCATCTTTAACATTGCTCTCCAGAGAACATCTTGTTTTATATACAAAGGTATTATTTGAGTTATATTATTGTTTACACTAAAAATCATTCAAAACAGTAACATTGAGGAAACCAACTTGTTAGCATCTGTGTGTTAATGTGCTCCTGTAAGCACAAAGTGGCTTTTCATTACCAGTTGAGTGCTGCGGTCTCATCTACCTCTGCTCCCTCAGTTTCCTCTGGTCCGTTCCTTTGTGCCCAATTTAGTACTGCAGAGGCAATTTGGACTTATTCAGATGGTCTAACTACACTCATTCACAGCTACCTGCTAGTTACTGCTTTCAGCCTGATAAAATTTCAGTCTGTGGCTTCTTTCTGTACTGTGTGCAAATTGAGATATCGATCCAATGTGCAGCTGAGCCGAGTGGGTGCACAGAAACATAAGCTCAGGAAAATAAGGAGCTTTCTGAGGCTTCATAAGAGGACTGTGAAAATCTGCTACATAGAGTAGAAATAGTTTCTAATTCATAGTTTAGTTACATTTGTTAACATTGTTAGTGACATTTTTATGTAGTGCTAATTTGTCATTCAAAACTAGCATTTGAATTATGTCTAATAGAGGTTTTTATTAATTAACTCTAAATTGTAGAATTACATTTTGTCTTAAGTAATTTTACCATTTTCAGCGACCCAGTTGTACAGTACTACAAAACATATACAGACAGAATCCGAGAGACGGAGTAAAGGAGGGTGGACAGGAAGAATAAAGGAAAGAATGGGCCGTGGACGAGGTAGAGGGAGGGATGTGTGGGTGGACAGGTCTCTGGTCATGACAGATAGCTGGCATTAGAGGGTGTCAGCTGGCAACTGTGGTACTGTTGGGAGAGAGATGAGCATGGTGGAGAAGAGAGAGGAAGAGTGAAAGAGTTAATGGGCTGTTTGGCTCTCTTTAGCTTGTCTGCTGCTAATGGCCTCGCAACACAAGGATAGACAGCAGGAGAGAACACGCAAACACACGCAAATGCACACACGCTTACAAATACACACACGCCTGCTGTCTCCACTCTGGTTATGAGCCCTAGATGATTAACAGCTAATTAGGGCCCAATCTGGAAAGGCCATTAAAATCCTCTCACAGTAAAGGATTGTGCTGCTGTGCAAAACGGCAGCTTGTTTTTGTTGTTGTGAGTGAGAGTTGCATGGTTGGTAATGAAGAAAATTCAGCACAAGATATAAACATTACATCAAACTGTAGCCTGGTTCATGTTGCTCTGATGTTGGAAGTGTCATAGTTTATCACTAATGTTGAGTAAAAAAGTGTGTTGCATGGCAACAGATACTGCAAGTGTGTGGTAGATTATTGTTTAACCTCCAGCCTACACAACACTGAAGGCTCAAAGGCTCCAGTTGAAAACCATACGTTTGATGTGTTGAGGAATGGTTGGATTTTAAGAAGAATTTTAACTTTCTGGAGACAAAGCATCTCTCCGCCTTAAGTTAAGCATACAGTACACTTATATGCTTGCTTGTGGAGGCACACTCCCTTTTTCTTGGTCCATCACACGCACACGCAGAGACACAGAAGTCTTGAGGCGGCATGCCACAGAGATCAGGGGCTGATTGTTGTTTTTACCAGAAGGTCGAAAGAGAGGTTAAGAACTTGATCCCTCCTCCACCAGATAACTACACGTCTCTGGGCACTGTCAGCCTCTCTGACATTCCAATATATGCTAGCAACATCTTACTTCTCAGGTCTGCTAACCATTAGAGATTTAGCAAGTGATCGTGTGTACATTCTTGTGTAAGTTTGTGTGTATTGGTGTGCACATCAATGTTTACCTGTGCTGTCATGTGTCCAGGCTTCATGGGGCTACTGATGTGGAGCAATCTAAATCACGGTCTGTCATAGTAGCCATCTCCTACTGTAATTAGTCTGATGGCAGACTTAGCTAAGAGACATTACACATTATGAACTAGGCAGAAAAAATTACATTGTTTAAACTGTAAAGCATTTACACTCTAAAAAAGCAAGAATACAATTCTTTTGTTTGAAATATAACACCAAGATTTAAATATTTGTTATGAAACCAGTATGGTTCTGTATTTTTTTCACATAATTTTTGAGGCAACAGATATCTTTTTAACACTGATTTGTCCAAATATTAACTGACAACAAAGACTGCCCATATTTTTCTATGAAAGGTCGGGGGCAATCACTATCAAACCCATTGGAACTCTACAGGGCTCCTTTGCTGCTCCACAGTTCACATGTTAGGTTTCTTTCAGTCATCTGTGCTCTTGTAGTGCTGCTGACAGACCTGCAAACCACACACATGGGAGCGACGGGCAGCGCATTACTTTCGGCCTTTTCCCCCTTATAAAGCATCTGCTCACTCAAAGCAGTGACAGAGACATCAGCTAAACTGCCCTCAGTACGAGTGAGAGACATTGTTGAATGGGCAAATCCACTTGAGTGATGAGTCAGAAGTTGATACTGAGAGGGTTGACCACAAGTCACCACCACATGTGGTAAACTCTCACTGTACCCAACACATCTCTGCTCTGTGGATTTTAGAAACCAAAATAACTGGTTTAAGTCTTTAAAAGTAATATGCTTTGCTTATCTAATTCTTGAGAGACCTTACAGTATAAAAACCTTGGATTGTGGAGCAATAAAAGCAATGTTATTATTACATGATTTGATACCTAAATAATGATCAGAGGCTGTGATGTAGGCATGGCGCGATTTTCCGTATGACTGGAGGTGTTATATGTTGTTTACCTTGAAGACATATTGGAGTTTGAGGTTTGCCCAAACTGCAATAAGAGCCTGTCATCAGGACCTCTTCATTCCTCCATTACAAAAAATGAAAAAGATCCTTTAACGTGAAGGCAGAGGATTGATGTTACTGTTTTTGATGTTGACATTCAATCAGCATTGAAACAAATGACTCATTAAATAAACACTCAAATACTCCCTGTAATGTAAAACTGTTATCACTACAGATCCTACTGAGAATCAACACCAAACTTTATCAGTTTAAGCAGCTCTCAGCAACTTTCTGCCCATTGTTTTACTTCACAAGTATATTGTTTAATCCCAGTAGTGGTCACACCCCCTCCACTTCTGAAATCTTTTTTTTTTAAGTCATTGAATTCTGGGCTGCCAATTTTACCAAACACATTAACACCAGCCGTTGTATTCAAAATACTCTGCAGGAAATGGTGGAGATCTGAAGTTAACAAGTTACCGGTTAAGGATGTTCAACACGTAAAAAACCCAGGCACATTTTTTAGGAGTTGGTGAACCAAACTTGGATATATAGCAAGTGAATATTAAACTTACATTTGCAAGGTAGCCAAACAAAGAAATGCATTTTGAGGCCCATGTTGTTCTGTTCTTTTTGAATGTATCAGGAGGCAATAGTTTGTTAGCCTTAAACTAAGTATGTTAAATATATCAGGGTAATGTGTTTGTTTTTGTGCAGTAGTCCTGTGTTTGTTCTCTTCTTCTCCATAGTGGTCAAAATTTGCCTTCAAACTTTTCAAAAAATTAAAGTTCTCTCTGAATTCAGTCTGCCAATTTTTGCTTTGAACTATGATGGCAATCTGTTTCATAGAGCCTCTCACTTGACCTTACAGCTGTTAATGTGGTCACCCCTCAGTAATCTTGCCTGCAGAGGTAAACATCTACATGGCTGCTCAGCGCTAACAGACAAATGTCATATTAGTATGAGCCAAATCACCTTTACACCCCAAATTCCATATACTCTCACTATCTGGGTCCTTTTCTGAAGTTTGTCAGATTTATATGCTGACAGCCCTTCACACTTACAAAAACTACTTCTTCATGGGAGACAAGTCCATTATCCTACCAGTTTATGATCAACTGGGGACGGAGATGCTTTGGGTGCTGTTTTGGCCATCTGATAAGATAATTTACAAGACTGCATTTTGTGGTGCTCAAAACATTTTGAAAGATTTGTGTGTCGTCATGCAGAACTGTCCAGTGGCTGTGTACAAAATCTGAGGGAGAGCTGGGTACAGGAGATAGAAGCATGCCCCACTTCTTCCCCCCCTACAAGACACATAGCCAGACATGATTGCTCCCTAGCTCAGACCACCAGCTATACAAAGTCAAAGATCATGGCTGTTTACATTCACCTCTCATCCGCACCGCACTCTCTGATCAGACAGCTGCTGGGACGCACATAATGCCGTTCCCACCAGCCTCCACAGCTTACCCCTACAGGCACCCCTTGAGACTTTATGTGTGAGATGAGGTAAACCACTGTGAGGACCAGTCACTAACCACAAAGATATACTTATGCACTTGTGAATGACTGAGTGAGTGAAAATCTTAACATTGTCTAACCCAGTATGGCCTCGTGTAACAAAACACAGTTTACCATGTTAGCCTGGCGCTAATCATTTCCCCTGGTGTCTCCACTGAAAGCCTTGTTGTTGGATGGAAACTAGCATGTGGGGTAGAGGAGGGTTATCTGGCTAATGTCAGGCAGCGCTCACTGTAGGGGTATTGCATACATGCATAAGGGCAGACATGTTTACTGTGTGCTCAGTGTTTTACGAGCTGTCCCCCCCTTCTTCTGTGCCTCCCCCTCTCCCCTGTCCTTCTCTCCCTCCTCTTCTTCATCCTCCTCTTCAATGACGTAATGGAGGAGGCCGACGAGAGCCTGAGAAATGGGATGATCTACTGCTGCTGACATACTCACTCACTAATGTTGTCCTTCTCCCTTTTCCTGCACTCCTCCACACTCTCATTTTTACTTCTGCCAAAGTCTACTGAGATGCTTTCTTGCAGCATTAGCCTGTTTTCAGACTCCTTCACTCCAGCTCTTTGTGCCTCTTTGCCTCTCAAACTTCAGGACATCTGTGTTGTCATCTTTGAAGGAACAGTTGTCTTATATATATTTGCAAGCATACACAAACATACACAATGAATAACTTATATGTCGATATATATCAGAATATGACAGATGTACACACATGTACACTCATCCACGAGTTCTACTGTGCACTACATGAGATCAAACTCTTCCTATTGAATTCTTAAAACAATTCGAACAACGTACATTTGTATAATTAGATTATGTAATTGTATCATTACAATATGATTCAGAAAGTTGATAAATTATATGTTGAGTTACAGATCATATTAACTTAATAAAAGCAGTATTCTGTTGTGTAATAACTTAAGTCTATATTTTTTTTATTAAATTCATGTACTACTATATTTGTGATATTTCCAGGGCATGCAACAGTTGTTTCAGTTCATCATTCAATGAATTGCTGAATTAATTGATTAATTTTATGTTAAAAACATCAGTGAAAAATGGTGTTTATTGTACAAAATGACATCATATTTCATTTGTGTTTTTCTTTAGTTTTTTCTTTTTTGTAAAACCAAGAAAAACAACATTCTCACGTTGGAGAAGCTGCAACCGTCAAATTGTTTTATTTATTTGGTAAACATTTGCCTTTTAAGAGTCAGGCATACTTAATTTTTCCTTACATGCAGACACACAGAAACACACACTAAAAAGCTGCACCTCCACATAACCCAACACCTTACTAACCTCTCCTTGAAGGCTAACTATACTCGTGCGGATCACTTGAGTCATTTATCCTAATCATCTCCACTCTGTGTTGAGAGGCCTTCAGACAGACCGTCCAGTCCTGCAGCCAACTCTATAATCATCTGAGACAACAATGCTCCTCTCAACAGCTATCCAAATATTCTCTCATTCAGCACGCTCAGCCGTCCTTAGTGGCCCTGTGTTTAATCAGCTCTGACTGTTGACTTACCTCTTGCTCACTTGATCCTATTGTGGATGTGTCTTATGGCACTGGTGATGTATTTGCTAGCTTGTTAGCCTTTTTCTATGGAGGCGGACAGATGGTTAGATTCTCTGCAGGTGCTTGTTAGTTGTCGTTGAGATTGGTAGTAGACAGACATTTTTCTTGTTGTAGTTTTCTTTTGATTCTTGCCAAATATTTTCTTCTAATATTTTAAAATAAAGTATTTCAAAATAGCTAAACTCCCTGTAGTGTATCTTGATATCCACTATTGCAGATTATCATTATTCGTTTCATATTGTTTGTCATTATCAAGCACCATTTTCTTCTCAGCCAGTATTGTTTACTCCATTGCCTGTGCTGTAAATTGGACCACTTAGTGCGCTTTCGCAGTCTACACTATGCCGTTTGTCTGACTAAGACCAAATCCACCATGACATGTTTGTTTTGGGGAGATACTTTCCCAATCACTGCTTATTCTGCTTCTTTTCACCCCACAACATGATATTCTTGCTTTTTAAGTGAGTGAGGGATAATCAGATGGGAGGAGTGAGCGGGAGAGAGTCAGGGTTAGAGTTTCAGGTTCCACTTGCCAGCGAGTGCCTCTGTTGACCCATAGCCAGAACTCTCACAGTTGTGACCTATCTAATTAGTAGAGCAGGAAGGGGGGTACTGAAGTAACACACACAACCCATCTGGGTTTCTCTTGGTGTGTGTGAATATGAGAATAAAGGAAATGGTTTGTTAGCTGTGCGGCTGCTCCAAGGCTCTCATTCCTTACGTCACCCATTGCTTTTTTTTTTCTTTCCTCTTGCATGTTGGGGGCCCCCTCTCCCCTGTCTGGCAACAGGCTTCCTCTGCCTGCTTCAAAATGACAATCGGCTTCTCATTTACAGCGAGCTAATAAGCCCTTTAATCAGAGTGCTTGTCAACCTCAGGGCAAGGCAACTCCAGAGGAGTTGATCCAAAGGATCAGATGACTGGAAGAAAGAGCAGGAGGAAAAAAGGGAGTAGCGCTAAAAGTGAGAGAATAAATAGAAGGGGAAATAAAAGGGGGCTGTTGAAATTGGGGGAAGAAAATAAAATTGAAACGCAAGATAATCAAGTTGTATTGAGGTAAGACGAATAGAGGAAGATGCTGTTTGGTGTACTTGGAAACAGATTTGATGGCATTTAATAGTTTGATTTAATGAAACACACAATAAGAATAAAATATGACTAAACAAAACTTGATTGAACTACTGGTTCTGTGGTTAGGCAGCGTATTGGTTTTCATGTGAAAATGCACAACATTTCACTGTCACACATACTGAATGTGGTTTTCAGGATGTTTTGATCAGCTTGTTCTTAAACAATCATTTTAGTATATACAGACATGACAAGTGTTTGCTTTATTCATCCGTAATCGATACAAAACAAAACAGTCTGCTGCTGACAACACTCTGCATGCAACATGTGCATTCGATTACACGCCCACATCAACAGTGACACGGGCATGTGCACTCGCATCACCGTTGGCATGCAAATGAGTGCATTGATTTGTTAAGTGACATTTTAACATCCTCACAGACAGTTCTCCATAAGTCCTTTAAAAGGGTTTTTTAGGGCCAATGAGGGAAGGAGGAGAGCATTCAGTGTCACCTCGTTAAAGCTGAAGTGAAATCCAGCTTATTCCAGACCATAAAGCTAACCGCACACCGTAGCGAGACACAGAAATGTCACTGATAGGCCCAGTGCAACTCCTGCAAGTCCAAAATGAGCTAAAAAAAATATTAAAATAAAGCATTCCAAGATTAGGCCATGAAGAGTAGCCAGTCCAGATGAGACATTTTCTGTTTTGCTCCTCAGTACTCCTGAGTAATCCTGGTTTAATGTCCGCCAGCTGGTTAATTGCAATCACTTGGTGTCTCCAGTCTGATGTCTCAAATAGGGATTTCATGTCTCTAACATATTGACAGACACATAGTCAAACTGTCATTCTTTTAGTGTGGGGGGGGGTATGCTTTGAGTTTACACTCCAACTACAGATGTTTCAGAAAGTAAATCATTACAGTAATTTCAGATTTACACACAGACAAGGCATATTCATTATTCATTTTCATTGGAATTCACATCATTGCAAACTGGCAGGCAAGCAAAGTAAGCATTACATTCAAGAAGAGAAATTTGTGATATCCATTTGAATACTTGGGTGCTTTGAAGCGCAAAAACATGATTAAGATAAACAATTACATTTCACCACATAGGAGAATATTCAAAATTATTGTTGCCATTGGAAACAAGTCACAGTGCACAACAAAGGGGAATCCCCTATGCTTCAAAGGTGTACTTTGTCAAATCCTTAACAATAGAAATGTGGGATTTCAGTGACTTCTACCCCCTATCAGCATTTACATAAAGGCATGCTAAATTATTCATTAATTATCAGAGTGTCCCCTGTGGATGGGGATGACACACACACTGGCTGCTAATTGGCCCATCAATAATCCTGCCTAGTTCTCCTGAAGTGGCACCAGATCCCACCTCAGGAATCTGCTATCTGCCCCAACCTTCTGCTTCACTACTTCCACTGTGTGGCACTACAGAAGGAGACGTTTCCACACCTGCTCACCTGGCACGTCGTTAATGGCTTATCGGTACATGCCGGATTTCTGCACTTTACTTATATTGCTTGTCCATCAAGTAGCATCTAGATACAAGTAGAACATTTTATGTAATTGTTGATTTTATCACAACACTCACAAGTGTACAACTGAAATTGCATTAGTATGCTATTGTCTGTATTTGCAAACATTCTATGGTATGGTATTTTGACCTAATAAAAAGGATAAGCCAGGTGATATTCAATATTTTTCTTACCATAAAATTACAAAAACCAACCAGTTTGCCTCTCAAACCTTCCAATTCTGTCTGTTGCACTCTGCCCCATGCTTATTCGTACCTTCTGAAGGTGTAAATCTTTGAAATCAAGTCACAGAAATAATAATTTAGTAAAAAAAAAAAAAAAAGAATAAAATGCGGAAGTGGCTGAGCACTGTAATTAAGTAAACTGCTCTCAAACAGGAGCAAATAGTGCATTTGTGGGGGTCTATTTTCAGCCCTGTTAAGTGGGCTAGAAAATAACTACAATGCCTATGTTCAGTGTAATGAAAGAACATATTACCTAGTGCAGCAGTGTCACTCATTGTTTTAGTTTTTTTTTTACTTGCAACCTAACATGATTGTTGTCTGAGTGGTGTGGTAACACTGTGCTGTTTTGAAAGAGCTGTGAAGATTCATGATCAAGGCAGTTTACTGTATCCCCACAGGCGGAGGCTGATATACTTTGAGTCTCTGCAATCTAGTCCACTGAGGTTAAATTCCTCCACCTAGTCTTCAGTCTGAGTACTGCGGAGCCTGTTGTCAGTTAGACTGTGACAGACCAAACAATTACAATAATACACAACTATACACTTCAAGTGACAATGCAGCACACACACGCACATCCGCACTCTTGCTTATTCTGTCTCTCTCCCTCTCCAAATGGTACATGCAATTGATTTCCATAAAGGCAGGCCTCTGGAGAGGGAGCTGCAATAACATGGCTGCTCTTTGTTTCCCCATGCTGATTGACAGTAGATTGCAGTGCACATTAAATGCCCATCAGGCCCAGATTTAGTTTTAGAAAGAGGAGAGCAGGGCCCGTCAAAGGTCAATCCTAGCGCATAATGAACTGATCTCTCTGTCTTTCTCACATACACACCCCCACACATGCATGACTGAACCCCACTGTGCCTGCAACTAAAGTGTTTAAATAAAGAGGGTTTCCCTGGATTATTGTGTAACATTAATAAAAAGGATTGCCTTATGACACAAGCCTTTAAAGACCCTTAACATTGTCAGAGGGACAGATAGACAAGGAGTCTAGACTGTCTTAGACTCCAGGGGTGTTCTGTTTTATCTTAATACTAATTGCTAGCTTAATTTTGTTTTAGCCCTTAACAGAAAATATTGTCAAGTGACTTGCACACAGGAGAAAAGAATATAGTTTTCTCTTAATCCTCTAATTTAGTCAAGTCTGAATGTAGACTTGACTAAATTAAGAATTATCTAATAATAAGTAGGATTACCAACAACAGCAACGTCTGGCCACTGACTCCAAACTACAAATATATGGGTTTCTTTGTATATATATTTATTATATATATTTATAATTTTTTATTACTCCTTTTTTATTCCGTATTGTTAATAAGCTCTTTCAGCATGCAATATTTCTATTTTGAATCTTCTTTCTATATTTTGTATCTCACTACTGTAGCCCTGCAGTTTCCCCATTGAGGGACTGGTAAAGGTTTATCTTATCTTATTCAGACAACATTTTCATCCCAGTCAGATGTTCATCAGGTCAACATTTTGAGTTTGTTTTTTTTGGATGTGGCATGTGATACCTGGCCATAGTTAGTATGTTTGCATGTTTCCACACATTGAACCTGAAAGCCTTTCATATCTTCGTCTGCTCAGGTGGGTTTGTTTCTTGGAACCAGTGTTAATGATTCCTATTTTCGTATTATCCACACAATGTTTGTACTGTTAAGCTTCTCATTAGTTCAGATTATGGAATTTGTGACCGCATCAAACGTTCAGTCCATTCTCAAATTACAGTAAAAACATCATCATTCCGCAACCACACACAGTCTCCTCTTTATACCCATGCTTTCCACCCTGATTGAAAGTTGTAATTAAGAGAGTGGGAAAGAATTAGATGCAAAATGGGCTGTCAAAAAGTCACATTTAAGTGAGGGATGCGTTGGTCTCTGCAGTAAAAATTTAAATGATATAAATTGCCATTTAAGTGTAGCACAGGCTAATGTTTTGTCACAAATTAATGTGACACAAGGCAGCAATGACAATCAAGGGCTGCCTCATTTTAATTTGGTCGTGTTTAGAGGGCTTTTGTGAGCCGACAGCTTTACACAAATTAACACAATTGTCTGTTTTTACGAGGAAACCATAAATGTTTTTTCCCTCCTTTGCCGGCTAATGAGGAGAGAAAACGGCTTGTATCTCATCGTTATGGCGATGCAGAGATGTCTGCATGGGAGCAACACGGTGCTCTTATCCTCCCACAACCAGCAGAGAAAAGAACAAAGACAGAGGCTGAAATGGCTCCCTAATGAACTACAAGAGTTTTGATGCTCCCTTATGATCAGATATGGATTTACTGTGCTTTCTGCTCATTATAAAAATCATTGGCAGATTCTGTCACAGGAACAATTAGCAAGATATCTTGCTTTCTCTGAGGAGTTCATCTTTGAGGGGCAGCGATTGCTAGTTTAATAGCAAACTGCTGTTCAGTAATGGGATGAGGAACATGTTTGGGGAGTAGCATTTGGTTAGAGTATGGTGTGTAAACAGCCTGCATCTGTTGATATTTACAATACTCCTAATCCTCTGTTCTCTCCTCCATTTACAGGCTCTAGAGAGCGAGTTTGTGTCCTGTCAACTCCACCAGTGGATCGATCTGATCTTTGGTTACAAGCAGCAGGGACCTGAAGCCGCCAGAGCCCTCAATGTTTTCTATTATCTGACCTACGAGGGTGCAGTCAACCTCAGCTCCATCAACGACCCCATGCTCAGAGAGGTGAGACTGATACATGATACAGTACATTCATATACACACACACTTTTACTGTATGAATTGCACGGCTGACTTAACTCCATTAAAAGATCATGCTGAGTAAGGGGGAAAACACCATATTACAGTAAGTACACTTGAGCGTTAGCACTCTCAAATGGATGCTTAATAAGACTATATTATAAAAGCATCTGTCCATTCATTGCATCTGTGTTTCAGAGATATTTTTGATGCCATTAGCCATGTTAAATTGGTTGTAGAATGGCATGGGAGAGCTAAGCTAACAATCTACTGGCAGGTATTGCTGAACAAAGCCTTTCCCCTGTGTGATACATCTGAAAGCACTCCACCAAGTGTTCCACTTTAACGCCTTAAAGCCTCCTCCTTGGCTTTCATTCATTATTCATCCGCCTCACTTTGAACTGCTGCACACACAAGCTACACTGGCCTGCCCAAAAGCAACCACACAAAACACAGTGCTGAAAAGAAAAACACAGCCAGCTTGCCCACAGCCAAACACCGGCCTGACAACTTCACCAATCTGCTGTAAAAGGCAGCTTGCCAGCAGCAGGCCAATTGACCCTGCTCCCATCAGCCTTTTTGACGTCTAAGTTGTATTGCCAAAAGTGGCACATATCCTATTTTTACTCTTGTCAGTAGAGTTTAGTCACAGGGTTTTGTACAGGCTTTCTCCTAATGGATAATTCCAGTTTCTTACGACTTTTTTTTCTAGTTTTGGTGCTGACATTGCCACGACAAAGTGACAAAAGGGCAAGAAATAAGAGGGATCAGGCGATCTCATAGTTTAGCCATATTATCTCAAACACTTGATCTATTTATATGGCTAACCTTTGGTTTGTTTAAAACCTGTGTGATTGTCTGACTGTTTGGGTTTCTTGCCCTATTTGGACTGTGTTGTAGCAGTGTTGCTGTGTTCCCAGATTTTAATACAATGTTATAAATACCAATAGCAATGATGGACAAAACTATAAAAATAAGATCTAAGCTGCAATAAATGACAATGATCCTTTAAGCAAAGGTCCTTATAGCATTGAGGTCTAAATGGAGATGAGTTCAGGGTATATGTGTGTATATATAGTGGCCAAACAGTGCCTAGCCTCCACTCTTCTGCTGCCCTTCATGCTCAGTGACTGGAGCATCACGGGCACTAGGGGTAGATCATTGATTTATCACCTCATTCACTCTAATTCCCATCCAGATGTGCTTTGGCCCTTGGCTACACACACACACACACACACACACTTGGTCTGTGTCGGTCATTTCCACACTCAGCCCATTACCTATTCTTCTGTTTAACACACAACCACAAAATTGGATCACTGGTAGACCACTATTTCTGCCAAGCTGTTCCAGTGACAATGGGACTGATAAATCCACACACACACACACACACACACACACACACACACACACACACACA